>JAWWTY010000002.1:2400553-2466953 GCA_035222235.1 Margarornis squamiger
GATGAATCTTTCCATTCTTGTGGAACTCTTTGGTGTGCTTACCCTATAGATTTTGTGTAACCAAGCATGTAACCTTCAAGTAATCTATCTTAAGCCTTGGGTAATCAAAGTTATCCTACGTGTTGCGAAACCCCAGAAGAAGAACTGTATAAAGTCCCTGGCTGGAAGCAGTTAGGTGCGGACCTGTGGTGGGGCAGGAGACCCCCCGGTCGCCCAGCACGCTGTTTTGCTCATTAATAAATTTTATTAAACTGCATATTGGCTCTAGCAGTTTATTACATAATGTATACTACAGTATTCATACTATCAATTTATAATGTATATCTCCTGGCCCCACCAAGCTAGGCAGCCTTCATCTGCCAACGAAAACACAATCCCAGACCAATATTAATGTATGTGTTTAAATTTTCAACACCCAAACAGCAGAGTCTTGGTATGTGTTGAACAAACAACAGGTACATCACAGTAAGTAGCTGGCCTAGCAAACACCAAATGTTTTGGAAACATCCCAGCATGTGTATTTTAAGCAGGAAGTTGGTCTTGCACATTTCTTAGGAGAGAATTAGCAGCAGCAAAGGAGAATGACTAATACTGTTCCAGGAGCTGTGTGAAACAACAGAAGACCGGATGGGAATTGAAACTGTCTTTCATTCAGTATGACAGTGAGAATGGATTCAGTCTGCTGAATGTGGCTTAGGTGGCTGAAGAAGAGAGGCCGCTCCCAAGAACCCAGCCAGGAAGCCCAGATGATTCCTGCAGAGTTAAAATTAAAAAATAAAAAAAAAGGAACCACCTGAATGCCAACTAGATGTCTGAATCAGACTAAGGGATGCTACAAAATGACATGCAGGAAGAGAGACAAAGAAAGTTAGAACAGGACTTTTAGCATTACTTGTAGGAAAACCTGAGAATGACAGATTCTGCATTGGATCCAGATTAAGACAGAGGAAAGTCAAGAATTGTCTCCAAGGAAGGAGGATTTTTCCATATATTCCTAAATTAACTTCAAGTCATTAAGGAAAGACTTGGAACACATTATCTCTCTGCTAGGCTCATGTAAACACATAACACTGTTCTTGGGAGAGGGGGATGAGCACTTTTCAGAAACAAAAGGGACAAAATTATTAAATACAAACAGACTGAGCTGCTAACGTTTATAAGGTTTCTCAAACACGAACCCAGACTTCATAGTGAGCTGTTATTCCCTGATGACACAAGCAGGGCAATCATAGGCTCTGGAAAGGGGTTTCCCCAAATTCTAAACCATTTGGTGTCCCCTCCTACACTGGGCACCCAGAGTCCTGGTTTTGCCACACTGCTGGACTTTCTCCTGCAGACAGCCCTCAACCTGCTTATCCCTCTGAGGAGCATCAGTCCCTCTGAGAATGCTGGTAGCTGAAAAACTGCAAATGAAAGGCAGGTGGAGAATTTGCTGTTTTGGGCAGAGGAATGTGGTTCAGCAAAGCTAGCAGAAGTGACTGTAACTTTTATTTAAACAATCCTAGGTGAGAAGAAAAATGGCTAAAAAGGAGGAGATGGAAAAAGATGGCTTTTGAAAGAAATTATCATATTTTCTCTAGCAATTACTAAGCATTAGAATCATAATACTACTTAGTTGCAATGTGTTTACTGTTCAGGGTTGCAAATTTTTACACATCTAATGCAATTTTAATACTTTTATCTTTTATAACAGGACTTGGTTTAGACCAAAATAATCACTGTATTAACTTTTGTTTTTCTTAGCCACTGAAAGAAGTTCAGTTTGTTACTGCAGAAACAGTAAGCCTCCCCAGTCCATCATTAACTCCTACTGTTTTAATTATGAGAAAGAAAAAAAAAATATCTCTGAAAGACTTTGGGCATAATGACTGTAAATACAAATCTTTAAGCAAAGGTATAAAGTACAAACAAGACAAGTCAGTTGCTAACATAAGATTCTGGTAAAGATCAGATTTGGTAGGAAAGTAATCTTTCCCTCTGTCGAGATATTCTTATACTGTTCTAAATCCACTGAAATTCCCTGCATCACATCTGCCTGCACAAGAACAAAGCCCTTAAAACTGTCCTCATAATGAGTTCAAATCATATCCCTTTACCTTAATTTGACAAATTTCAGGGAAATATCAGCTCTGAATGATGTAGAAAACACCTATTTCTACAATGAGCATGAACTGGGATTCTAATCCCAAACAGGTCTTCAACGTGGGAAAAGATTTGATGAAGATGTGAACTTGGACTCATTTCTCGTTTGGGCCAGTTTCTTCAGCTACTTTGACAACAGAAACCAAATCAATAAACCCAGAGCACATATATAATAATACAGACCTAAGATGGATGGGATTTTCAAAGGTATGAACAGATTTAATTAAGAACATTTTGGCCCAATGGCTTTGGGATCTCAAACTGAAGCATAAGCCAAGTGCTACAACATAGAAACTGCACATCCATATTTCCAAAAATGGAATATTTAAAGTTCAGCACATGCATATGTGGCACTTCAGAGATAATAAGTTTGCCTGTCAATTAGGAAACTTAGGAAGCTTAAGGTGATCTGGATGAATGCACTGTACACATATATCTGACTGTGAAAAGCTGTAGCTTTTTTTTGTTTTAATTTTCAGAATCAGTGACATAAACTGTGATATTTCACATTTCAAAGTGATGAGTATTAGGCAAAAACAGCTAAAATGAGGAAAAAAATCTAAATGTAAACCACAACATTACAGTGAAATCACACAATTCCTCCAGGTTGAGATTTTGATGAATACTATTCTGTTTTCGAATCTTGTAAGAGGTAACACGAATGACCATAGTTAACATGCAAGCTCACAAGGTAAAGATGCAAAATGAAAGGATTTTGGTGTCTATTCCTAATCCACCCCAGAAACTTTCCATTTGAGAGCTACACCTCACTCAAATTTATTTGCTCCCAACCACTAAGTCTTCCAATACTGGAAAATAGATGTGATTAGACAAATAGATAAGAAACTCTAGGGATCTTCTTAACAGTCAAAGTTTCCTGCTTACTCATAACTATTTTAAAAGAGTAGCAATAAAAGCAAAGAGGACAACAATTTATTAGCATTCATACTAATAATGAATTAGAGCAAAATCAATTCACCAGTTAAAGCAAAACCAAGACCAGAGAAATAGATGCTTCTATTAAATAATTTTTTTCCCCACTATCCTTTTTACAACTAATGACTGCTTACACCACAACATTTTATTTGTTCACATCCTGATTACATTATACTCAGTTCAATTACTGAAAGATCTAACAGGCATATTATTAGGTATAAGACAGTCTTCTTCAGGAGACAGAAAAGAAAAAGCTTCTTGCATGTATCTTTGCTGATTAGCTGATTCTACCGGTAATATCTGGACCAAGAGTGACCATTCCCAATAACTCACTGAGTAATTTTTACACACACACACACACACACACACACACAAAAGCACATATGAAATGTTTACTGTGATACAGAAAATTTCTTGAGAACCTGACCTGTCATCAATGAAAACTTTTTAACACCCATGGGCTTTGGATTAAAGTAAAGTGAGAAAGACAGAGAGCTGCTGAGAGGAAGCATAATCTACCTTCACACTGACCTTCAGACACTACATAATTATCAGGTTCAGCTTTGACCGATCAATATTTGAAAATAAAAAATCGTCAAATTCTGCATTGCTGCTGGATACCTGCTGGCAAGGTCACAGAGGATTTTACCTCAGGACTTTACCCCTTATAAAAATCATCAAGCCTGACTGTACCTCCAGTGACAAAAAGCATTAATGGGAATTGCTGCATAAGGGAACAAGCATCTTCTCTGCTTTTGATATCTGTCCTGGCTATCCAAACTGCATTTGGACTGTCCATACTCTGCCTCTATCCCTCTGGCAAACACTCTAGGAAGACAGGTGTCAAGAAACTTAAATCCCTACTGGACAGGTATCAGAGCTCTAGACATAGATCATGTCTGTCAGTTACCACTGTGGTACCACAGTTTCTTTGGCTTCAATTGCCCAATTAGACCTCAAGCCACTCCTGCTTCTACCTAAAGCCCAAATAGAGATCACTAGCCAACTGAAGATGCATAAATAAGCACCTCAGAGTAGCCTGGTAGGAATACAGCTGGATCTATGAGGAAGGACAAGAGAAAGCAGGTTGTGAAATGGGTGTTTTCTAACAAAAAAAAAATTCCGACAGAAGCATGAGCTCTGCTATGGCTGACCACTGCCTGGCTGAAGCTTTACCCTCCATCCTTCTTCCTCAATTCCGGTTCTCTGTAGTTAAACTATGGTCAAGAAGTTGATCAGACCCAGCTCCCAGACTCAAAGGGAAGACATGTGACTGCAATTCCAGCACAGATACAAGACCAGTTAAAATCATGGAACAAAATCCATTCCCTACTGGACAGAAAACAAAATTCTGCAGCCCAGACTAATTTTTGAATGTTATTTTTCCTGGAAGATGAATAATAGAGTTAAGTATAGACTTACTCCAGAAAAAGTGAGAGTTTGTACAGCGAGACTGCCACACTATGTGAGAAGTAATTTATGAAATAAAAAATACCCTGTTCTGGCCTTGAGCTCACTCTGCCTCTTCACATGTATTTCCAGCAGCTGTTCACCTTGGGCACCCTGTTCCAAAAGATCCAGTGAGGCTCTTCATAAATAAACAGCAACTGGGAAAGCTCGCAGGGAACAAAACTTAAAAGAAATTACTTCAGAAACTCTGAAGCCTGAGGTATCAAAAGAAAAGGACTTTTTACAGACATAGTTACAAACAGCCCAGGGTTTTTCAGCCACAGAGAAATCTAGCAGAAGAGCCTTCCATGGCCTTAATTATGCTATATTTATTAAAGTATGAGAAATTAGGAACAATATACTTTTTTTCATCTTTATGCTGTAAAGGCTTTTCTTTCTTACTTTGTATTTAGCATCTCAGGGCTCATGATCAATTTTCAGCAAAATGAAGAATATTGGGTGGGTGGTTTTTTTGTGTTCCCCCTTCCCCTTTCCCCCCTCCCCCCCTTTTCTGGTTTTGAGCTGCCATTCACAAATGAATATGGGAACAGAGAATTTCAAAGCTGAGCAAGTCAGCGGGAAAGGTAACATACCAGGAATTACTTATTCATCTCAAACAGCCTCCTCTTTTCCACTTGTCCCGGTTCTGAGCAGGACCATGGTAATGGCCACCATTTAGTGGGGAGGAGTCCTCAGGAGCCCCATGAACTTTCTTAGGATGACTGGAAGAAATCATCCCTTTAGTTATTAGGCAAACAAAAAGAGTTACCAGTTCTCAAAGGGCTTGAGAGACCCACACAAGGTTCTCTGTACCCTTCCTTTGCTTAAGTTCTTTGCTGTCTGACTGGCAGAAGAATGCCATCAATGTTTGCTAGCCACTTATAAAACATTTCTCCAAAGGGAAAAAAGCATGATCCCTTCACCTCTACCTTGTCACCTCATACCCCAAGCAGAATTCTTGCCTGCTCTCTTTTTTCCTGCCCCTCTGTCTGCCTCTCTTTGACTGTTTTTAAAATCCCCTTTAATGTGTTTCCTTAATGCACTGTCACACATTTTAATGCTAGTTCTTAGTCTGTCAACAATGCCAGCTAACAGAGATGAAACTGTTTGCAGTTGGCAGCAAAGATCTATTGAAGTGGGGGTAACATTTTTTTCAATAGCAGCCTTTTATGTAAAATACTAAACTGTAGTGCAGTCTTTCTACTATAGGCTGTGATTAAACTGTAATTCCCTGATAGACTTATAACCATAATTTCCTACCAGGTGGCCTGGGAAATTATTTCAGTACTTCACCCAACAGAGCTGTTATTTAGACGGCACACGCACACAAGAATGCACATTCGATTTCAGTGCCTGTGTTTGGAAGGCAGGAATGTACCATGGCTCCAGCTGGGGGCAGGTTTCCACAGTAGATGGCAGCATCCAGGAGTTCTGAAGCTTTCCAGCTAGCCAAGCTATTCCAAAGGCTCTTTGCCTCTGCAGTCTTATTTAATTTCCATACATTACCCACAGTGGGGATGTTCTCCTCCTTCCCTTCCCTTGGCTGCAGCAATCTCAGCTTTCCTTCCAAAAGTCTTTCTTTATGCCCCCCTGTTTCAGAGCAGGTTAGCTTGTTCTGCTAAGGAGAGTGAGAACTGGCCCCTTGCTAACTCCTATTTGACAGATTTATTTCATCCCATGAAAAGAAAACAATATGACATTCTTCAAAGCACAAAACTTTGTGCTTCACTTGCAGCATCTGTGGAGTGAAAACAGAGGCACAGTAACAGGTAATGATAACACAGCTTTACAGACCAAAGGAAATGAGACGTGGAGAAGCAATGAGCTCCAAGCAGCCATTTTTGGCTTTGTAAACTGAGAGTATACCATATGTTGTCTTTATTATTTTCCCCAGTCAGGCAGAGAGGAATCCCACCACTCATGTGCAGCAGGAACTAGGGCATGTTTCCCTCTGGGTCAGCTCTGTGTCTTTTCACAGAATCACAGAATGGTTTGGATTGGAAGGGACTTTAAATACCATCTCAATCCAATCCCCTTGCCACAGGCATGGACATCTTCCACTAGACCAGGTTGCTCAGAGCCCCATCCAACCCAGCCTTGAACACTTCCAGAGATGGGGCATCTACAACTTCTCTGGGCAGCCTGTGTCAGGGCCTCACCACCCTCACAGGGAAGAATTTTTTCTTCATATTTCATCTAAACCTACTCTCTGTCAGTGTGAAGCCATTCCCCCTTGTCCTGTCACTCCAGGCCCTTGTAAATAGTCTCTCTCCACGTTTCCCCATTCATGTAATGGAAGGCCACAATCAGGTCACTCTGAAGCCTTCTCTTCTCCATGCTGAAAAATCCCAATTCTCTTAGCCTTTCCTCCTGGCTGTGGCTCCAGCATGCCTTCAGTGACTTGTTACACCTGTATGATTCACACAAATGTTCCCAGACTTCTCTCAAGTCTGAGGAACAATAACCACTACCTTCCTAAACTGTTCCAGCCACCTTGGCTCATTCAGCCTGAAACCAGCATAAGCAATAGAGAGAGCCCCACAGGGAGTGGCCTCTTGAGACAGCACAAGCACAGCTGAAGGGGACTGTGTCCCCCAATGCCCCCACCTTGGCTGGCAGGCCAAGGAGCAGAACAACAAGGAGCATGTCCACCATCTTCTACAAAAACACCATGGGTGTTGCCCTACACTCTCTGCAAGTGGCAGTAGTACAAGGGATTATCACATTCCCCCAAAACACCAGTTGTATGTCTTTGATATGGAGTACTAGGTCCTCAGAAATAGAAAGCAATAGAAGAAAACTCTGAAGACAAAGATGAGCTCACACTTGTAATGACAGAGAAATGACAAGGTGTGTTGCTGTACAGCGATTGTCTGTTGGATGCCTCTGCACAAGGCACAATGAACCATGGCATAGCTAACAATAAGCCACTGTGTGAGGCAGACCTAATTTTACCCAAAGAATAAAAAGAACCAAATGTGCAATTAAGAAAATTCATACTTGTTTATCCTCTACTTTTCCTGGTACTGCCTTTTCAAACCTCATTTCCTTAGTTCCTACTGATTTGGCAACAAATGTATTAAGGAGATCTGCAGTGGCCCTGATATGTGTGTGGAGCAACACAGGGCATTTTCTTTTTCCTCCAGATTTTTCTGGCAGTGTAATGCACTTGAGGAAAGCATACTAAGACAAATATGAATGGAGAGGGTTCACACTACATCTAGTACTATCTTGCAATCATTTTTCAGTGTGTATAAGTTGATTTCTTAGTACAAATGAAGAGGCCATTCCTTCTTCATATTAAAAAAAAACAACCCAAACAATGGGATTGTTTTCCCATTGTGCATACTATGATTTCATTTTAGGCCTTATTTTTTTGTGGGGTACATTTCTAAGTCTGGTTTTAAAGTGACCAGATCCCTCTGTTTTGACTTCTGCATTCAGAGGTGGTATGGTACAGCCTGAGGACAGGGAAGAAAGGGAAAGTAGCATTGTTTGCTGGGCTTTTCATCCTGCTCCATTCCCTTTCCCAGATGAATGCAATAATTTTCACTGCCACTTTGTTGGCAAGACAGAAATATGCAGCATCAAACATACCATGTTAAAGTGCTGTCTGGGATATGAGCTAAGGGAGCTTGAGTCTTTGCTTGTGTCAACAGCATCTTTCACATCTCACAGGCACAGTGAGATGAAGGTCACTGAGGAAGAGCACTTGAATCAACACAAATCCAACTGACAGTGTTAAACTTGAAAGGAAAAATTGCTCCCAATTTCTTTTTCTCATTTTTGACCACAAAGAATAGGAAGAAAGCATCTATTTTAAAGTCTCATACTGCTAACAGCCACTCATCCCCAGACCACCTGCGCCTTTAAGATAACCTCATCACTATGTGTCCCCAGCACCTCAGCAATGTGAACCCTCCCGACACACTTGCCATTTCAGGGTTTGTGCAGGACTGAGTTCTGGGTCTGGAACTTGTTCTTCCCTCTCTTTAAAGCCACCTTGCCAGCCAGACATTTGTTGCGACTGGGAAATGTCCCTCTATGAAATATCAAAGAGATTAGTGGGGCAAAGGTAGAAAGAAACGTACATACAAGTCCGATCCACGCACCATAACAACAGCGAGGGGCAATCTGAGTGAACTGTAAATCGAACTCTAGCCATTTTTCTTTCTTCCCTGCAAGGAGGTGAGTTTTGCTCTGAGATGAGGCTCCAAATACATCTCATTTTAACACAGACAGCAGACAATTTAATCTGGCAACAATACTATACTCCTATATTGTCTTCCACAAGTAAGTTCAGAGAAAATGAAGAAACCTACCTAATGAATAATTTTCATTATGCCTATATATTAACTATGTTAGGACTTCCACTTGCACTGCGCAGGGGGGAATATGAAAAACAGGAGGAACTAGGAGGCCTGCAAAAGGCAGGACAAAGTCTATGGGTTAATCAGAAATGCTACTTCCAATCTTGTGATGAAGACTGCCTGAAGACATCCCACACTACTCTCTACTCGTGATACAGTTTGATGTTAACAACATCAAATCAACAGCAGGAATATCAGTCTTCTAAAGGACTGGACATTTAGTCCCCTCCCTTCAAACAATCAACACAACAGCTACTTGAATGTAGCTGCAGGCCCATTCAAAAGATGATAAATCATACCACACTATTTCAGGAGATGGCAAGATCAAGGCTAATAAAGAAACAATCCAGGACATTGATTTTTCAGGTTTACAAGATGTTTCAGACAGAGCTGGCTCAGTGGCATTTGACACCTTGTAAGAGTTTAGCATGGAAATAATATACAATCTCTGCCATATACTGAACTTCAGCATCCATTGTAAATGTTTATGATGTGAGTGGGATTTGCATGTTTTTTTCATTATGAAATTCCTCAGAAATAATAAACTCTGTACAATACTGCCTACAATGCTGACAATTTTCTTTTTGTCCTACACTACGTTCTTCTGTAAGATCTGTGCTGACTGAGATTCCTATGCTGGAGAAGGCATCTGAACTGGACAGACAGACATGGAACCCCAACCAGAATCAAAGTCATTCCTGTAAAACTAGACAGAGGTTGAATATTAAAGCTCAAGAGCAACTCCAGTCCCTCTGTGTTGTCACTCCCTTTTCCACAGAAATATATGCTAAAGTATAGTTAATATTACTTTTCCCTTTTGTGTTCCTTAGCTAAGCAGTAGCTGGAGACAGGAATATAGAAAAGAAATACACTGCCAAGATAGTTTCACCATCAGGGCTGTGTCCCCACACTATTTATGCCACACCATTACTCTTGTTCTCTGCTCTAGATGAAAGGAGTGCTCATACAGCACCCAGACATAAAGTCATAGTCCTTTGTACGTTGGCACCTGAAAGAAAATTCCCACTGCAAAGAAAGTTGCAAACACAAGTTGCAAAATAGTGGGAGTTTGGAAAAATACTCAATTCAGGTAGTAGGAATGTGTAGTGTACATTTGAGGACAATGTTGAACAGCAGTCAGCAATACACCACTGTAGTCATGAAGACTGGTACCATAATGAGCTGTACGAGCAAGAAATAACCAGCAGCTTATGAGAAGAGATTATTCCCCTCTATTTATTAGAAATTGCATATGAAACCTCACGTGTCTCCACACAGCACAAGATCAACAGATCAGAGAAAGCCCAGCAGAGGACTGCTAAGATGGTTAGGGGAATGGACTAGATAAAACACAGAATGAGGCTGAGGAAATGGGGTTTTGTTTACCCTGGAGGTGGTCCATGTGGGAATCTAACTGCTTACTTCTGCTACCAAGTGGCAGCTACAGAGGCAAGAGGCCAGTGTCCTGAGGCAACACATGTAAGTTGCAAGACAGGGAATTTCCAGTGAGTGGAAGAAGGAATACAAGTTTTTTCCGTTTCTGTGTTTGCTATCTTCCCCTTGCAGATTGCCTTACTGGTGAGATGAGAGGGGCTGAAATGTTTAATCCAGTCACTTAATCCCATTTTCTTATCAACAGAATGTCCCTCTAAAAATGAGAGTGGGACAAAAAAAAAAAAAAAAAAAAAAAAAAAAAAGAGAAACATCCAGACCATGGCCCTCTAGTGTGTGACTAACGTGGAGTGGGGAAAAATTTGGGCCTAGCTGTGCATATTTGTCCCTATAGTCAGTGTGAACCAGCATGGTATGTTGCTGTCAACCTGCAGAAGACCCTTGAAGAGGAATTCAAGACCCCTGAAGAAGGATTCTTCTCACCTGCAGGGCTACCTAGTTTTAACAAGTGTATCAGGTGATTTAAAAGAAAGTATTACCTATACCTGTCCAAATGCTTCTCTTTGTAATTTGAGCCATCATGGATATTTCCCATGTGGTATCAGTGTCCATCCTAGCTGCCAAACCAGGAGGCTGAGAGCTATCATGGACAAGAACCATGAAGGCTTCTTTATGCTCAAACCGGCCCCACTATTCTGTGTTTACTCACCAGCTGCCCTTAAAAGAGAACATCATCCTTAAACTGAAACAACAATCTGACTTCGAAATTACTTGACTTACACAAAGAGAACTATGGAATGCCCAAGTAATTACAAGTGAGGAAACTGCAGATGGATAACAGCTTCTGACACAAAGGAGTGTTAGTCAATGTGAACCCCTAAAAGTATCAGCTTATCAATATTTTTATGAACCAAGTATCTACTTTCTCCTTCTGTGTAGCACGTTACTACTGAAAATGAACATGAGGATTACATTTAAATTAGTAAACAGTAATGAAATACTTCACAGACAGAACCTGTTAGAAAGCTGGACCTGCCAGACAGTTTCTCGAGTGGTCAAATGATGGCTTATTCCAAGAAAATGTGAACTCTGCAGTGCACTTCAGCTTTCTGCCTCCAAGGAAGGGTATGTCTTTGAAACATGAATACTCTGAAAATATGTGGGGACCTTCAAAGAGCAACATCAAATGAAGATTCTGTAGCAACAATTTCAGACTTCACTATTCACAAA
The DNA here is from genome assembly GCA_035222235.1 of Margarornis squamiger. Classification (NCBI taxonomy): domain Eukaryota; kingdom Metazoa; phylum Chordata; class Aves; order Passeriformes; family Furnariidae; genus Margarornis; species Margarornis squamiger. Next base: position 2,412,073 of record JAWWTY010000002.1, read on the forward strand.
TCCAGCTTCAGACAGTAAAGGTTTATTTCCTTTTCCTGGGAACCGTGCCCTGCAGAAGAAATGACCTGTACAAGCTTCAAGGCTGAGTCATGTGCAAGAGGATGGGTGACAGCAGAAGTGTGTATTTCTTCCAATCTTTCCACTAATAAATAAAACCCCAACATTACATCAACGCAGGTTTAGCAGCCCTTGAGAAAGATTTTATAAAGCCTTTACAAAGAATTGCATTCTTGTTATAAGTCAGCGTTGATGTGCAACACAATGGCCTTCATTCAGCAGGAGCTGAGCATCAGCAGTCTTCCTGTGAGAGGTAAAAAAGGTGTCTCCCAGCACTAAAAGGAGTTAAGTAGGTAAAATATTGTAGTTGAAAGAGAAAATACCTGCTTGCAATGACATATGAATAGTTTTATGCCCTGCATTTCATGTGCAGCTGCAATGCAGCGCTGAGGTCTTCTAACAAACTTGTTCAGAGCTTGAGAAGGGAAACCCTGTGTCTGGAACTTCTTTGACTTCATAGGCCCATCTCAGCTGGGGCTGAGGCTACCAAGTCAGAAAACAGTAACTGTGACTGCAGGCAGGTTTTCCTTTTGCCTGCTCTGCCACTGGGGTCCCTACAGCTTCTGAGGTATAAAGTAAGAGAAATTTGACAAGGCCTTGATTTCACCTATTTTTGAACAATTTAAGTTTTATTCTGTTTCTACTTCCAAATATCCCTCAATTTGCAGAATCAGAAAAGGGAGAGAATGAGATCATCAGGCCTTTATCACAATTACATTCTGGGGGAGAAAACAGCTTTTTTAGCTGATATCCCCCTCTATAAACTTTCAATAAAAATGCAGTATATGCATTTCAATAGCATTATGTTGGGTATGCTTGTCCCTTTCCTAGGAAGAAGTCGGCCTATCAACAGGCTCCTTGAGCAGCTGACTAACCTAAACCAGTTTTTGTGTTTTGCTTCTACAAATCTGAGTAATTTAAGTAACCAGTCCTGCAAAGCTACAGTATAGAACAGCCATCTACATTTCAGCATTTTCCCCTCCCCTCTCTTCCTAATTCTTATACTCTGGTCCCTGGCATCTGATCTTTGCAAACACCCACAGATTTACTTGCCTAGTCAAGGGTTTGAATTAACTGCATAAATGTATAATAGGAACTGAAGTGATGCACAGTGAATGAGAGACTTTTTAAAGAGAGACAAATTATATTTAGCTACACATATAAAATATGCAGAAAAAAACAAACATGCACAGAAACATACACAGCCCTCCCAGAGGACAAAATTCAGAAGTAAAAACCAGGAATGACAGGCAAAAAAACAGCATTGCTGAAAAACATTCAGCCTTAGAAGTAAAGATCAAATGTTTGCCTCTGAGAATAGACAAAGAAAATGACAACAGGATCAGAGAACACCCTGTTGTGCATGGAATTCCTGCCATGATATGGAGCGTGGAGAAGATGTTCAAGTAATAAGGTTATTTTGACAATAAAATGTATTGTGCTAGTAGGTGTTTTGTATGAAAAGCAGAAAGTACTCCTCAAATAACAATAACAACCTCAGGTGTCTGGTTGCTAGCACTAGCATTTCCTAGGCATGAAAGAGCATATGGATGTCTGCTTTTATGGTTATTTGTTGGACAGAAGGGGTATCTATGATATTATGGATAAAAATGTATCCTGTAAGAAGTTATTGTTATACACCAAATGACTAGAAAGGTCAATGATATTTACTGACTGATTAAAATGAGATTTATTAAAAAGAATCAGTTGAATAGCATGTATATATGAAATACTGCAAACAACAGATAATGCAGCTGTGGATTTATCACTAAAACCTATTTGATTTTCTAAGTCTTGGGTAATTTAGAACCTGCAAGTGTTCACCTCTAGTAAAAAAAAAAACAACAAAACAAAACAAAACAAAAAAACAAAACCACCAAACAAACCCCCAAAACAAAACAGAAAAGGAAACAGGAAAAACCTGCAATCCTTAAGGTAGCAGAGCTCTGTGCTTCACAACTTCATGTACTGCATTGTCAAGCAGACTGGCAGAGAGGAGAAGGCTGACAGGTCTCCAGAGGACCTTGCTGAAGCTGCTGTGCAGAAGTGTGGAACGGCACAGACCTGGTCCTGCATGTAATGAGGAGAGCTGGAAGGTAAACTCCCTCCCCAGCTGCAGGGAAGGAGCAGACAGACTGTCTTCCAAGCCTCACATGTGCCCCTCCATGCGTGCAAACACACATACACAGGCATGGGCCTCCCCTCCCACCTGGCTTTGCTCAGGGGAGCAATCCTACAGGCAGGCGGAACTGAAAAGTCAGGGCTCTGATTGCCATAAATGTACTGCAAAAAATCATTCAATTATATTACCCTAAAAAAAACCCCAGCTTGTGCTCAAAGTGTCTTACTCATGAACCCAGAGAACAGACAATGAAATCAAGGGAATACTGACATATCTGTGCTCCACTTTCATGCCTCAGGTTAAGCTCACTGGAAAATCCTCATTAACTGGTGACAATTTTAGCTAAAGTTCTTGTGTATCAGACTGGGTGAGAACATTAAGCCTCGTTAAATGAAAAAAAACCTAAAAAAACTCCCAAAACAAAACAAAAATATAAAAAAAGCAACAAACACAGTTGCTGTAATACTCCACTCAGTTTGTTTAATTCTGCTTTAATTGGTATCCATATAAAAGATCTCTTGCATTCTTTGTGGAACCACACCAGACACACATACTTCACATAACTGAACACAGTAAACACAATCAATACTTGATTTTTCTCCTGCCAATGCTGTCCCAAAAAGGCTCTGAAGGAACCTAGAGACTTTGATGACCTCCCAGCCTGTGAGGCAATCCAAAAAATGTGGCTGTTGCAGCAACATTGATTGGAGAATCTCTCTTATGAGGAAAAGCTGAGGGAGTTGGGCCTGTTCAGCCTCAAGAAGAGATGACTGATCGGGGACCTCATCAATGTCTTTCAGCATCTGCAGGGAGATGTCAGAGGATGGTCCAGGCTCTGCTCGGTGGTGCTGAGCAACAGGATGAGAGGTAATGGGCAGGAACTGATGCACAGGAAGCTCCACTTGAACATGAGGAAGAACTTCTTTACTGTGAGAGTGACTGAGCACAGGAACAGATTCCCCAGAGAGGGTGTGGAGTCTCCCTCACTGGAGATGTGCCAGAACTGTCTGGACACAGTTCTGTGATATGTGCTCTGGGATGACCCTGCTTGAGCAGGGAGGTTGGACCAGATGACCCACTGTGATCCCCTCCAATCTGATCCATTTTGTGAACTTGAAAAGTGCACAGCTCAGTGTCAGATGCCAGAGGAGTGGTGGCTCATCAATAGCTAATAATGTACCCTGATCATTGTATGAGAGACTGTGCCAGTACTTCCCCATTTACTACAAATTCACCCCTGCCTAGAATGAACACTCAATCCCCAGCAACATTATGTGGCTTCTCTTATTGAATGTTTTTACATGATTACCATAACAAGATGAGCTCTCAGCAAGCTCAGACTCTTTCTGATACGTATTTAAAACAGACATCCTGCCTCTATACACCATCTACTGTAAAAACCCAGAGCAAATCTGCTGAAAATGTTGAGGGTAGAACTCCTGGAAAGCTACAGAGATGGCAAGGCTGAGGCTGACAGCTGTGTGTTGACTGCCTGTGGCAAGAGCTATCCTGTTATATCATCACATCATACATGATATAATAGGATGAAGGCTCAACAAAAGAGACTGCAAAGGACAACTGCCACCCTAACGCAATGCAGATGTCGCATCATTCCTGCTTCAATACAGCATTCTATGTTACCAGTGCTATACTGGTGAAAAAAAGCACAGAATGTGAATGAGTTTGCAAATTTCATGGTTCTTTTTGGCAACAATGCAGAAAAAGCTGTTTTGCAGGATGGTTGTACCACCTCCACATATATGGCATTAATAAACAGACAGCTGTATATTAATACAAATATGTAGGTATCTGTGTAGGCCAAGAGAGCACCAACATGTGACAGCAGGAACACACAGTTTATTCTGTGCGTAATATTCACAGATGTGATTTTGGGTTGTGTCTACTCTGACGTCATCTCTCCAATGACACTGCAAAGTAGTGATATGAAAGCACCACTTGAAGGCACATGAAATCCTTCGGAAAGGCATTTGTGACAGTAAGAAGTCTAAGAAGTCAGCACGGAATGGAGATGTTACTGATTTGCAGATTTTTAAAGGAAAATATCTAATTTGCATTCCTGTGTGTCCAGTATACCTCAATGAAAATCAGTAACTGTGAAACATTAAGAAAGACTAGAAATACCAACAAAGAATGATTTTATAGTCTCATGCTTGTCGTGAGTAGGATATATGTGAGGATTATGATAATTCTGACAAAATTAATAGGTATTACCATGCTGTAATTTGAGGAAAGACAACGTACCACTCAATTATAATGCATGTGACACTAATAGACTATGCTGGCATCTTTTGACAACAGAAAGGAATATTATGGCCAGGTCTCCACTTATCCCTAAGTTAAGTGATCCAGCACATGCTTTTAACTGCATGTTGTGAAAGTAAACCACACAGTTTCCATTCTCATGTCCATTCTTGCTCTGCTCATTTTTGTAATATGCCACATTATCTTTCTGTCCTGGCTCTTTCTACCCTAGTGTTGTTTCCTTTCCTAGCAGACAATTCATTAATTCATGAACTAGACCACTGACCATGTGAATAAACTCTCTCTCTGTTTTCCCCTCCTGCGGTCTCTGTGTGTCTCTTTCCTGGGACATCTCAGGGACCACGTGTCCGGGAGGGAACGAGAAGGGGGAGCGTTCCACCACGGTGTCTCAAATAAGTGACTGTATTTGAATTCCTCTTCAAACAGATCCCTTGCTTCAACTTTTTACATTAGGGAATAGGGCTATTCTCTTCCTGCCTGACTACTGCTTCCCTTATGGCATCAGATTAAAAAATAAACCAAGCCAAACAGAACAAAACAGTACACTAAAAGAAACACAGGCACCAAATAAACATTGTCCGAGATGACTCAATGTTCCTTCACCTTGCTACACATACAGCATTTTTGGTTAAAATAAATAGAAACACTTAAATCTCAGTCACCCCAGTCCATTTAAATGGCAAAACACATTTGACTTTGTAATGAACTACAGAGCTGTTTATATAACCTCCATGTTTTAGAATTAAGCAATAGGCCCCATGAAATCACTCATTACCAACAAGTTTGCTGACTAGAGCCTCAGGCAAGTATAAAGCAGTCAGCTTTCTAACACTACAATTTCCAAGTCCAGAAATGACTTCTTCCCAGGTCTTCTGTTAGATCCACTGTTTCTTGCAGCACAGAACTTTTACAAAGTGCTCTAAAATTTACATCTCTGACAAATAATTTTTTAATAAACTTTAAAAGTAAATACATGGAGTAAAGTTACTGGGAGAAGACTGCATCCTAAAAGGGTCAAACAGAACAATCTTCATTTAGAATCACAGTCTCTAGGTCAGTAGTAACAACAATCCTGAGAAAGGAGAAATGCTGTCACAGAGAACCAGCTATGACACACTCCAATTTGGCAAGCCAAGTCAATAGCAGTGATGCTCTCAGACCACTGCCAGTGAGAATCAGCTAGGCATGATGAGTAGCCAGTCAAATCTTTCAGCTTTCCCCTCTCCCAGAGGGTTATCAACAGCTGACACAGAAAGCAAAGAAATTCCCAGGTCTTTCAGCTCCTCTGCATTGCTCACATGTCAATTGTAGTATGTTCAGCTGAATGTCCCTTTGGAGGTCAAAGTAACAAGCCTCACTCCTAGCCTAGGGAGAGGGCAGACGTATTCTGATAAGGCAAATGAAGCAGAGCTGAGTTTTGCTCCATGTGCCACATGGTCCAAGCTTTGAGGAAGAGGGAAATGAGAGAGGGCTTGTATTTCACTTCTCTCTCCAGCAACACCCAGACCATTAAAAGGTACTCTATCATCAGCTATCACTGTGAGCCACTGTGACTCTTCTAGTAGGCCAAATTCAGCCTGGATTTATGAGGATCACGTTCATACAAGGCAGAGATGTTTCCGGTTTAAGTCAGTCTGAACTGAGTCACACCTCTTCAGGAATTGAGGAATTTTGACAGCAACAAAGGATGTTTGGCTTCTTGCAGTAGGAATTTGCATCTATTGTACCCTTACTGAAGGGAAGGGCTGGGCTTCCCACAACCCTCAATTTCAGTCAGTCATTGACAGGGCTGCAAAACTGTAGCCTGGTGAGGCAGTGTGAGAAATGCTCACACTTACCAATAAAATTCAGAAGGAGACAAAGTCATCGAAGCAAAACGAACTTTTTATTTAACAATTTCACCTGAATTGGTGTGTCCCCTCTGGCCTAGGAGACAGACACAGACCAGAAAGAACCAGAGGTTTTTATACCCTGTCCCGGCCAGGGGTCCCTGCTTCCATTCCCATTGGCCAGTACTAGGGAGCTCACAGCCTGGCCCCATCCACCTACCTGCCCCAGACCCCCAACCCCCCAAAAAGGGGCGAAAAACAGGTTCAAACCACCCCAAGATCCAACTGCCAGAAATTCAACTATCCTCTTCTCCCCCCTCTCCTCTTTACCCATGCAACTGGCTTCAGCAAAACCCCAACTCTATTTCTAACAGTAGGATATACTAGATGTGCACCTGCCTATGTTTATCAATATATCTGACTGTCCTGTGAATACAATACCTCAGCATTAGGAATGCAGGGGTATGTGCTGCACTGGAAAGGAGAAGGGGACAGGACAGAGGCTGATCACTTAATTGTAAAGCAGACTTCTGCCCTACAGATTTACAAGATTACCTTCACAGAAGGATCACAGGCTACTTAACATGGCTTTAAGCAGTGAATACATTCAATAAATCATTTTGCTCATTTTATGTTTAGTTTGCAAGTGTATATAGAATTGCATGTAAATATTTGAGTATTTATATACTACAGATATTTTGTTTAGAAATCTGCTACAAAACCAGCCCAACTTAAGTTTATTTAAACCAAGACGACTGACTTACTTTTTTACATATTCCAAATTATTCTTCTATTAATATAATATCTGAATAACTCAGATGGTGAATACAACAGCTGTCAAACTCTCAAGACTCTGGTTCCATGCCTGCAACTACCAAGCTGCTAATGTCATGGCTCAAACCAAGTCTATTTTCAGTTTTTCTGGTATATACCCAGAATCAACCGTATTTCATGCAGAACTGACTCTAGTGTTCAGACTTCTTATTAACTGGAAGTTTACTATCACAAGATAACATCACTGTGTGCTGTCAGTGGAGTCAAACTATGAATTCATTGCTAGACAGCAGTGGGATTTATTTTCATCCTCTCTAACAACAGACAAGAATAGAAATATGTACCTGCAGGACAGGAAGGAAGGGAGGGAAGTGAGCTTTTTAAAGGTACAAAGAGAAATCAGTCACCCAGAATCTTTCTGTTATATAAGTATATATTATATATGGTAAAAGCATACCGATGCACTTAAATGCTTTAGAGTGAAAAATGTATACATAATTGATTAAAACAGTATCTGTAACACTTGCGTTGTACTAGCACTTTCAAACTTTTCTGCTAGGAAATGAAGATGAGGTAGTGAGAAGTTGAAAAATTGCCTATTCTTTACTACCAACAGGGAGAAGAACATCTGAGAGCAGATGCACACATATGTATTTTAAGGCAGAGACAGAAACAAAATTCCTCAAAGATCTTTTCGGTACATCGCAGCTCCAAGAAGTCACTGGTATTAACTGATGCTCATGTATTTTTCCCAGTTCGAAGTTGCCTCTCACTTGAACGCTGTTGATCTGGCAGCCAAGCCTGATAAAAGAACAACAGCTCCTTTTGGTTCCATGTGGGCTGGGCTCGAGTGTCAAGAGAGCATTACGCTATTACTGTAAATTACTCTGACAGCAGAGGGCTGCTGGGGTTATGTGGGATAAGCAACACTGCACACCCACCAGTAGCAGAAGTAATTAGCTGCTGTAATGAAGAGCGAGGGAAGGAGAAGAGCACTGGATGGCAGAGTGCTGTACTGTCAGCATTATCATTCTCCAAGGCTTCAGCAGAACAATGCACTGCAGAGCTTCTGGTAATCTCTATACGTGGCTACCCATGAAGAGAGTAATTAAGAAATGCCATTGCCTCCTTGGGAAAATACTGTGGTGTCTCAAAAGGATGATGATAATCTCGATAACAGTCCTGTTCTCTCTCTCTCTCTTTGTTTTGGTGGGGAGGAAAAATGCGTGACATTGCACTCTAAGCTAAACGTGCTTTTGTTCTTCCTTTTGTTACACATCAACCCAAATAAAGCACTGCTTGCTGAGCCAAAGCAAAGCTAGATTTAGAAGGAAGTGCATGCACTCCCAAAGTCGGTACTACCAGGCAAAGCCACATCTGTGTTGGGCATCCCTTCTAAAGGAGTATTTGAAATTCAAGTGCCTGGTACAAGACGGGCAAAATCTGTCAGGTTCGCAAAGAGCAAGGCTTTTACAGAAGCTTCAGAATCCAACAAGCGTCAAATGATTTGGTGAGAGAGGCACTGCTACACCTCTCTTCCAAGGGCCAGGGAAGCCAAAGTAGGACTGCTGCTTCAGGTCTGACTTCACCTGAAGAGCAGCATTCCTGCAGGGTTGTGCAGTTGCATCAGCTGGAAGAAAGATATATATTTCCATGACAAGGCGAATAAGACAACTGCTATTTTTCCATCACCGGGCTAGACTCGTGTTATCTTTCATGAGGTGATCTTTGCATCATACTCGTTCTTTGTGTGACATAAAAGCCTGACCCTGTTAATTGACACTGTGCCTGAAAACATGTATCTAAAACTGACCTTAAGTTGCGACCCACAGTTTTCTAATACAGATTTTTCAGAGAGCTCTGTACTGCTGGGGAGCAAAGCAATATATACAATCATGGAGCAATGCAACAGCCACTGACAGGAGTCATTGAGGAAACCAGAAACAACTCTGCCATTCTTCCTCTTTCTGCCTACTAGATGTCTATCACTGGAAATGCAGGAGAGCCTAAGATATCTCGTTTGTCACAGCTGTACCTCTATAAATACCAGAAATCCCGTTACACAAGGTGTGATTAATTACCTAGCAAGGATTTCTGAGAAAAAGGGTTATTGCAGCAGTCAGCTAATGAGGCTGATCAATTCAAATACTTACTGCCTTCTCCAAAATTTCATTCCAGGCTGTCTGCTCTGCTCTCTGAAATTAAGCATTTGTGTCTACACAGCTAACACAGCTTTAATTCTCCAATTCACCACACATTTGCATTGTACTGCAGGTAAATATTTGCAGCTGGAGAATAGACAGCTGAGAATTTAAATATAACTAGTGCCATTTCTGTTTATTCCAGACTGTTTTACTGCCAAAATGGAAAGCATGAGACAAGAAACTTTAATATGAAAGGTGTAAAGGCCCAGGCTACTCACTCAGGGGTTTCAGATTTATAGTCACTACGACATGTTTTATTCTGGAAACCTTTAGGCAGAAACATTGCACACATTCATGTGTTCTGAGACTCTGAGCAGTTTTTTCTTCTGTCACAATTATAAACAGAATATTGAGGCCTTGAGGGGAAAATATAAAAAAACCAACCAAACAAAGAGCAACCAAAAACCAAAAAACCCCCAACAAATAAACAACCAAAAAAACCAAACCAAAACAACCAACCAACCCCCACCAAAAAACCAAACTGAAAAAAACCCAAACCAAAAACCTCCACCATATTTTCCAGCCTCCACTGATTAAGGTGACTGTCATTCTCCAAAGGAGTCTGATGGGTCCTTGTTAACTAGCTCTGACTGCCCAATTTCAAGATACTATCAAGTGACACTGTTGTTTTTAGTCTGGCAGTCCCCCTCAGGGTAGAGCTGAAACCAATCAGGTAAATAATTAGGCAAAAGATGATAACTGTGAGGTTAAAAATATAATGGAAAAATAAACATTTAAAAAGAGCTGAATACACAGTTTGGAGAAAATGGAAAATGACAACTCTTCATGGGCAGAAAGAAGGGGTGGAAAAAAAGTAAGGCTTTTTAATGGCTTTTGGAAGAAGGGCCAAGTACTTTTAATTTTGACACTGAACTACTGCAAGAATAGTAAAAAAAAATGAGTAAAATCTGTTAAAAGTCCAAATGGAGGATTACTTCTGCAGGAGACACGTAACCTTGCCTGACTGAGTTGCAATCCCTGCAAATGCTGTAGTAAGAGTTTTGACTTCTTCTGTATCTTTTCTTTGCCTCTTTCTGCAGCAAATGACATTTTCCTCCAGCTAGGGATTGGTGGGTTTGTGCAAATACAAAGGGCATTTTCTACATGTGTCCTAAAAATTCAGTAATGATATCCCTGAATCTTTTATTTTGAGAGAAAGTTGCAGAAAAATATAGGTATGGCAGGGACATATGTAAGTGACGCAGTCTGAAAAAGCTACAAGAATACTAAATCTCCTTTTGACTTCATGTCAAATATCAATTCTGAAGCAGTGGGCTATGCCCCTTCCTGCCCATTTATATTATTCTTGTGAACCAGGTGTTGGCAATAAGCTCACATAATTTGGATGAATACTTACCAAGAATATCTGATCAGCGCTCTTCATAATACACAAAATGAGTTAACATTGCTATGGCTAGCCTTCCATATTACTTTCATTTAGCTTAAACAAATCCCCATATATGCTTTGACTCCAATGGATTTGCAACTAGAGGGAATTTTCTCACCTGTTTTCAAAGGGATTTAAAATAAAACGTAAAGCTTTGAGTCTGTACTATTTTAACTAAATACACAACTGAAAGAGAAGATACAATTTCATTCTCATCTGAAAAGCCACTCCATGTTCTAAGATGGCTCCCAGGAAGAAAGTACCACAGACTTTCAAATCACTGGAGAAACACTTGGCTGAACCCTTTAGGTCCCGATAAAACAGGCTTAGTTTTTGGGCTACTTTGCTATGAAGCTGTAAAATGGAAAAGGAGAGAAAGGTAAAAAACGGGCGTGGGGGAGGAGGAAGGGTGGCAATTTACCTTTAACAGAGCTATAACATTTTGCCTGACTCAGATCAAATGCTTTTGTCATTGCTGACAGGCAAAATTATGACAGATTAGTATTAATGGTGCATTCTTTTGAATCTGTAGTCCTGCTTTTCGTATTGATTTGTGGCAATGGGTCAATATCGAATCCTTAAGAAAGCTTGTATAGATGTGCATATATGAGTGGCAGCCAGCGATGCCAAATTTGTGTGTGCATGCATGTGCACATTCTGTTTAATTTTTCGCCCACTTGCCACATGAACATTTTTTCAAACACATTCGTTATTGTGACCAACAGGTTGAATCTGCAATTCACCATCTGCCTAAACAACATTAACTTCATGCAACCTCATATTATTGATAGCCTTTTTCTGAAATTTAAAATCCTCCTAGTATGAGCTGGGGGAACAACCCTTGCACTTAGCATCATCTGTTCTATTATATGCACAAACACCCTTCTCCCAGTGCACTTCGAAACTTGCATTTGAGACAGATTTTACTTACTGAAATACATCAGACTCTTTAAGGCAGAACTAGTGTGTTAGCAACTGCTTTGTACCTCTGGACAGATTTCAGACACCCCCTACACTCCCCCAAACTCCTGCCTTTCCGCACTTGAAGCTTCTGGATGACACTGCTGGGCTGCTGAACTACATCACCAAATTCCCTCTTCTCTGCTTCTAGAGACACGAGTACAAGAATTGTCAACCACTTTAGATACCACAATGCTACTCCTAAAGAATCCTTTCAAAGGACTGCAAGTACTTTTGGGTGTTGTTTCCACTGGAAAAGAGAGCCAAGTTCCTCTAGGGGGAGCATTAACACACGTTGCGCTTGCAACATAAGCACTTCAAGGCAGTGGCACTGCATCCGGCACTCACTTTATGACAGCAAAAGTATGGAATAAAAGTGTGAAAATTCAGTAAATACTAACTGTATCACACACATATCCTACCGTTCTTATGGGAGCTCAAAGCCTTCCTATACACCCAAATCTAACCCCCCCGACAGAGAGCTGATTATACGTATGTTTATAGCATGTGCATAGCTCTATTACTTTTAAAGAATGTCTTAGAGTATTTTAAAACAAAATCCAATTCAATTCAAAAACTCTTTCCTGAAAGCATCTCACAGTTTAATAACTCAGATTACAGCATCACGGCATTATTTTTTTAGAGAAGGAGGTACTGCTATCGGCTATTGTCACATATTTCCAACTCATATTCTCAATGTAATTTTTGGGCACTATCTCAAATATGACCACAGAAGACACAAGATAACAAGCCCATTAACCACTTCCTGGTTTATTTCACAGTTTCACTCTTGAAACTGCCAACGGGAAACGGAAGCAGTCTTTATGAGATTTTTGCAGATTCTGAAATTAATATTTCTGCAATACTAAAGACATTGTTATATAAAACATAAATGTTTATACTTTAAATTGCTGCTTTCCTAGTGGATGTAACTGGCATTGTCTGTCAGCTAGATAACTCATCATACTTTAACCCAGAAAGGAGAAATCTAGGATTGCTTTCAAAAGCATTTTGAAAGACAGTACTTACCTATTTTTCTTATTTCAGGGAAGAGCATGCTGTTCCTTGGCTTTCCACAAATGTACAGCCTTTAACTTCTTATTCTTCCTCTCCTTATAGACCACACTGCTCCATGCTGTTACGCCTCTGCTCAGTTCTACACAGACCTTTCCACTGTCATTACCAATATCCATTAGGAAAATGTTTTCATATATACTGTACAATTCACTTTCATTGTCCACAACCACTCTGTCCTTAACATTCAGAAATTAAGTTGGCAGTGACTAGTCTCTGCTCCCAATAACCTTGAAATCTAACTTTTTAGGAAGGATTTTTTTTGTAGTGATGAGGTGTGAGCCCAGTTGCTGTCATTCTATCATTTTCTTTCCCCCTGTATAATTGCATTGGCACAAGATGAACTGGTATGGAGTTAAGATAAAAAGTACCAACTAGAACCAAGCCCGCAAACATTCTTGGATCTCTGAGAGGTTGGATCTGCATTTGAAATCTTAAATTTCTGCTTCTCTCTGGTCATAACCGAGGATAAGTCTTTCTACACTCGATGTAAGTCATCAGACCTTCAATAGCAAGTGCTGTATTGGCAATGTGGGGTCCCAGGCCTGAAAAGCCTGAATGGCACATCTGAGGATTTAGATGCCAATGATGGCAAAGACGTGTTGCTTTAAAAATAAACATCTTTGTTTTGTTTCTGCATGCTTGTTTGCTCTAAATGCTTTAGCTATGCCTCAATAGTGATATTTCACTGGGAGAACATTATCTCTTGACAATTATGCAATTCCATTAACATCATTGCCTTTTTAATCTATGAAAGGTTACATTAAACAGAAAGAAGACACACAGGAGACTACAGAAAGGAAAGTACCTACCCTTTCAAGGTTTTAAAAAAAAAGATTATTCAAATGATCATCCTGACATTTATTTTTCTATGAAGGAAAATAGAACATGAAACATAACAGTGTTTTGGTGACCTGAATACCAACAGAAAGTACATTAAAACTCCAAAAATAAATGCAAATGACAGGACAGATTCTTCCCTCAGATACGTTTGTAAGGGTGGGGGAAATAAGATTAACTGGGAAATGGCTATTTTGTGGACTGGTCTGCAGTAGCCCTTGACAAAGCAGATGAAAGAGGATGATCTAAGGTATTATACTTATTGTAGATTCTTAGCTACCTAAAGAGTGTAGGAAAACCAAAAGCAACAACTGTTGCAGAAATATTAGCAGTGTAACAGCCTGCATTGAAAAAACCGAAAAATTTCTACCAACTGGCATTTATGCTCTGCCAAACACTGGATTAAAATTCCAGCAAATTTCCATTTTCCCTTACCACATGTACAACCCCAGGAACATGCATTCCAAACACATACACCCAAGTGAGCTTCCTGGAGCTAAGCGGAACTGCCGGCTTTCTCTGCCTGCGGAGGTGGAGCATCATAGTATCAATGAAAACACGACAGGCAGATAGAATTTGCTTATTTTTCTTAATACACAAAGCTGGGGGAAAAAGAAGCCCCTAATCAATCTAATAGGTTGCACACTTTAAATAATGTGCTCAGTTCTACGCAGAAGGCTCCCTCCTAATCTTGACTATGATTCAAATTTGTCTCAGTGTCCAAACATGTTTAGTCCCTTCCAAAGTGCCACTTTTCAGCTGGGATCACAAGCCAGCAGCATATGAACCTCTGGAAGCTGGGAAATGCTTCTCTGACTTCCTGGATACTTGCGGGAGTCTGGTTTTTAATTAACTCTGGGAGAAGGGTGGGAAGATACGTGGGAAAGAATTGTGCATTCTTCTTTCCAAAGCTGAAATAAATGTGCATATGTGTTTTTCATCAAGAATAGGCAATAGACAATTGAGACAGCAGAGAATTTACTAATGCTTAGAACACTGCAATTGACTGACTTCCCTACCTTACAGATCCTGTTGGTTATTAGTTAGGAGAATTCAGAAAAATCTGTTTACAGCCATTGTCTGTTCAAATACATTTGGAAGGGCTTATGACCTCTATTTAACTGGCTCTTTGCATCACTGAAGTACTCTTTATCTTACCTTTCCAATTCTGTGCTGCCTTTTGTACACAGTGTAGGAGGGGTTTAAAATCACAACCCAGAAAGTACACAGAACATATGCTCTGTTAGTGCTTGAGAGGTTGTACAGTAAATGGAGGGGGTACCTGAAGCAGAAGGAAACACATGAGGGCATCTTGCTTGAGAGCTGACGCTGTGTTTTGCAAAAGTTGAACAATGGTAAAATTGCTAAAGAATTCTAGAAATTGCACTCCTGTTTGACATTAGGGCAAAACCACTAAGAGCCAGGGTATGACATGCTGCATGTGCATGAGTAGATGTATTATGACCTGGTTCTTGGAATTCAAACTTCACCAGGGAAATCACATTTCCTTTGAAAATGTGTATATCCAGCCCCTAGATTTTTCAGTGTTCCTCACTTGTTCTTTTCCTAATTTTCATTTTGAGACTTGTGCTCTGCACATTGCTGCTGTCAGACAACAGCGAAGAAATATTAGCAGTTCAGTGTGCAGAGCTACTGTAAGGCATGAAAGTACAGAAACACTTTTTGCATTTTATTTCACAGCTAGGGTAATGTGTATTTCTAATGGTGCTCCTCCTTGGACTATCTCCTTGTCCTTTATTAAGCAGTCAGAATTGCTCAGTCTGGAACCTCACTTTCTTACCTGTCTTTACTTCACCTCAAATGATTGATTAGAACACTGTATTTTTAATAGAAGTAAGGGATAATGTCTGCTACAAGCCAGAATCTACAAGGACCTAACACTCAGAAAAAGCCTGTACACAATCTTATTTTGTTTGATACTGGGCAGTACTTGGGCTTAGAATACAGCAATTAGACAACTGATAAGCTTATACCAGCCAACATTTTCTCTGTGAAAAGCTGTGAACAGACATGGAAATGTTAGTTAGATAAGACCTCTGGAGATCACTAGTCCAACCTTGTCCTCAAGGCGAGACCATCACCAATGCTGATTCTACTTCATCAAGTATTTTTAAAACAAACTAGTAATGCGGAAACATTGTGTTTTCAAACAAGCAATTTCTTCATAGACAAGGAGGAAAAGAGATAAAATAAAACCATCCCTGAAGATAAAAGGAGATCACACATCTCTCTCTAGCTATGAGAAGGCCTTTCACTGGATCTGTGAGATGATGTGGTGGTTTAGTTTTCTTGGTTTTGGTCTAGGCTTTCCCTGTTAACAGGGTCATAACTAAGGAAGTGTTCCACACCATTCCTTTATGTAATCAGGTGCATACAAAGACGAAGGAGGGAGTTTCTCTCTCTCTTCCTTTCGGGTGTTTGGAGAACAGCAGGTCTCTGTGTCGGCTTAGCTCTTATCTATATGAGCCGAAGCCTATTTGAGAGCCGTTGTCCGAAAGCCGCGCAGAGGTGGAGGAACTGCTTCTCTTGAGGGAAGTTTGGTGAGAATTTATTTTGTTAGTTACTTTATTGAGCTACTGAGTTTTCGAGTGTGTGTATCTGTTTTCGTTTTTTACCCATTTTTGTCCCTCTTCCCTTTTTCCCTTTCCCCCTTCTTTCTCTTGGGGTTGTTTGGGATTCTTGTTCTGTATATTCACAGTGTTTAATTGTATATAACTGTAATATATGTGAATATATATATACACTTTTACTACAATTTTCTTTTGGTACTTTTTTTTCCTCTCTTGGGAGTGGGGAATCTGTGTGGTCAACAGCTGGGTTTGGCAGGGAGCCAACCCAAACCTCCACAGGTGACCAGTTGTTACTACTACATTTACTTACACTAAGCTCAAACCATAAACCAGCCTCTGGCTGGCCTTCCTTATTCACCGGGAAAGCTGGTCATGGCACACAACTGTGTTCACAGTCCTGCATTTTTCCATGAAGAAAGACAAGGCTACACCACTGAGAATGTTGTGTGTTCTACTCAGTCTCCACCAAGCAGATCCCCAGTAGATGGCTGAATACACAGTGGGCCTGTTTCTAAGAACTTAAGAACTATTTCTCTGAAAAACAATGCCACTCGCAGTCATGTTATTCCTACCAAAACCTGCTTGACATAAAACCGAGCTCTGAAAAAAATGGTTGGATAAAGAAGACAGGACAACATTTAAGATCAGAACACCACATTTTCTGTTCCTTCAGGCTGAGGTTTTTAAAAAAGTCTAAGCTATTTAGGCACTAAAGTTCTGTTGATGTTCCAACAATTGTGTTAGAGAAGTGTCACTCACTCACTAGCACCACCTGCACATGCCAACAGCCAATAATGACACATTTGGGCAATACTAATCCAGACAGTTACTGCAGAAAACATAAATTAGTTCCTGGAGTGGTGGTGGGGGGTGGATATTATGGGCTGCAATTTCAGTTCAAGCTTCTACGACAATACAAGCCAAGAGACTGAAATCTGAACCACACTGAATCTAATGAGACATGGCAGCTTTGGAAAGCCATCTATAGCTTTCCTTGTAAATGGCATGCTGTTCTAATAAATGAAACGATTTTACATGCTTTTTACCAGTTTCCACTAAGGCCAGTTCTATTTCAGAACTTATTCTTTAATTGTGATGTTATCTGAGAAGTCTTTCCAAATGCCAAGGTAAATGAGCATCAATAAGGTGATGGATGAGAAAAGGAATGTGCTTTGTAGGCAGACATCAGTATATAGAGACCAATTCAAATAAATAACATTTACCTGGGCTATTATATTCCAGTCTTGCTGTTAAATCACCATGCTTAAGCCCAGACACCTTCAAAAGGTTATAGCTGGCCAGGAAAATCTGATTCCTGGAATGGAAAAAGCTTTGGATACATAAATGTTCAGATTTCCTCTGACTGCTAACTACAATGAAGTGCCATCCAGCTCCATATGGTACCCAAGTACATCAGCACCCTTGAGGTAGGATTACCTGACTCATTACATAGCATAGCAAAAAGTGTGGCTCTTCTGGAGATCGCTGATGTTCAAAATGAAGGGCTGACTTTCCACTTGGTTTTTTGCTTTCTTTCTAAAGAATCAAAAGAAGTACTTAGCAATAAGCCAGGGATTCTGTTTTTGAAACTGTACAGAAGACACCTATGGAGATGTTTTTTTCTGTTATTGAACCTACTGACTATTAGAAGAGTCACAAAAAGTGTGTTACACATCACATCTACTGAAGTTAAAATACCTGCTGTTCCTAACAATCTCCAATTAGCTGCTGAGCTCAAAATGCCCATTAGCTGTCTCTCTTCAGGGCAGTGAAAGATTATCAATTATAAAAAGCAGACTGCTTATGAGTCTCTGCTATCCATTTCTGATTAGTTTTGGCTTCATAAACCAACAATGGGCCATAAATGATGTGATGTCTGTGCCAACTGAATTTGGAAAGCCAAAGATTTAAATTAGATGATGCAAGTCCACAGACACATATTTGTGTTTCTAATCGTTCTTACTCACAGTATTTGTGAATATTTTAACTGGCTCAAACACTTTTGACTTAATCAAGCTATGTTCTTCCTTATATGAATCAAGAAAATTTTTAAAAATGGTTTAGATGGAAATAAAAGTATTTCCATGTAATTTGAGAAAATGAGATATGTGTCATATTCAACACAAAGATGTCATCCTGACTGTTATGTGTATTCCACTTTTATTTAGGCAGGTATTATCACATCTCAGACTTACCACCTGCCAGCTCTGACTCAATAAAACCTTGTATGTGCGTGCTACAACTCCCTGTGAATGCACAGAAAAACTAGTTAACATAAACAACCTTCATCTAAAAAGTTTACCTGAAAGGGACTTCACATAACCATGCTGTTGTGCAAGCAAAGAAAGCTCTAACATACAGCTGGTTACTGTATGTCAGCTGAATTTATCAAGGTTTGCCAATGCACATACTTTCAGGTAGCCACCAAGGGGAATGCTGTGCCCGTAAACTGGAAGCTATTACACTTGTCTTCAGGTTAATATAAGTAAACTTCTGATAGGTCTGGCATACATAATCTTATGAAATTCTCTTAATGAGAAGCAACCAAGCAATAACACTGGGCATGTGTACAGTGCCTTTCTTTAGAGGACTTTCAAATACTTTATTTCCTTAAGGGCTGCATTTTCACTGAAAAGAGCTCAACTGATTTGTCAAGGCCTCATTTAAAAAAAAAATGAAATAAAAAAATCCTATGAAACAGCCAGGAATAGAATCCAGCCCTTTCTATCCTCTCATCGTGTCTTTTACCATAGAAACAGAGACTCCCATTTGAGTCACTGGCTTTTGAACTAACAGGGAGTGCAGATGCCACCGAAGAAGGCACATTAGGAACTGGTTTGACTAGGTTTGTGATAAACACTCAATGGCATTTTGCCATCTACTGCTTTAAAATGTAAAAGATCTTTTCTTCACCTTAATTTGTTCTGGGGCAAACATTCAAGATTCAAAGATGTGCCTCTTCTAACTGCATGCAGCCTGGATGGAGTGAAAGGCCATCCTTCATGAAAACAGTGAGAAAGTAGAACGCGGCTCCTGACAGGTTCAGCACACAAACTGACCGTGAAATGACAAATCATCTTCAGTGCAAGTGCCAGCTGACTTCACATAGTTTATTCTTCAGTTGCAAGCTACTACTCGTCATGCTTTAACATACTTCCTACACTGCATAAGCAGGAGACACGCAGTTGGCACTTATGCAAAATTCTCTGCAATGAACATGCTTTCCTGCTTCTCATGTTGCAGATTTGCCGTTTAGATATATTCATCATAGAAAGGAAGACAACATTGGACCTTACCAAGAAAAGAAATTCAAGAATGTCATGTATAGTTTGTTTGCTGGGCAAAACACCAAAAGGCCTAATATTTTGCTGCCAAATACAGAAATGTGCATGTACATGAAATTAAAAAGCAAAAGAAAAAGGTAAATGAATGCAACCAGACAAAATCCACAGGTTATAAGACTTATAAAAGGATATGAAGACAAGTGACATCAAAATAGTTTCTGGAATGCCCCAAGCATTCTAAAGCACTGGCTAAGTGTCCATCAGGATTTTCAGGACAAAAATACAAGCAAGTGTGCTCCGGATACATACATGGTAAATCCAATGTGCCTGATATGAGCTGTGCACAATCTGTAAATGCTCAGATCACCGACACCATTGGTTTGGCACATCCAGGATATGCTGCAGCTTTGACCATGCTGCATAGTCTGCAGAGACATGAGTGCAGGATTTTTGGCCTTCCCGAACCTAGGATGAGTCAGCCCTGCACAGCATTGGGCTGCACAGCATCCAAGGGCCTCAGCCTCACCCAAAATGCATATGCAAGTTGGTTTGTTTCTCCATGCAGTTTTTTTAATGTAATTATAATTATTCTGGTACACATTACATCAGTGATAAAATCCTGATATAAATTCTTCATATGGTTAAGATCTTTTAACTATTTTTTTTTTTTAATTTCTCTTCCTTTCATCAAGTAACTGTACATTATTCTGTATTGTTATGACTTATAGCATCCTGCAATCATCCTGTAATCATGTGACACCATATTATAAAATATATAGTGGTAGTGATGCCTTAGGACCTTATATATTTGTGTATTTATATATCTTTTGTATATTTGTAAATTTTTATATAGCTTCTCATATTTAATGTAGCAACTAGCAGTTTCTACCTCTGTGCTGCATTCCTGAATGTCTGTGTTGAGGGTAAGATAGCGACTAGAACATCTTGCTTGGGACTTGTGTACCAGGACTAGAATAACAATACATATTGCAGTCCAAACAAGACAGAAGACCCAGAGACCTTGGAGAAGCTCCAGCCAGGGAATGTGACATGAAGATGATGATGGTGA
This sequence comes from Margarornis squamiger, assembly GCA_035222235.1. Lineage (NCBI taxonomy): Eukaryota > Metazoa > Chordata > Aves > Passeriformes > Furnariidae > Margarornis > Margarornis squamiger. Next base: position 2,432,547 of record JAWWTY010000002.1, read on the forward strand.
AGAAGTAAGTGGTCTTGAGACCCCCGACTCAATTTTAAGGAGGCATGCCAAGCGGCAGACCTGAGGGAGGTCCTGAGGGTGGCATCAAGGTGGACAGTCCTTGGGTTGGATATAACCTTTATTTATGGTAATTAAGTAGTGTTATAAAATTGGTAAGCACCTCTATGCAGAGCGTGTGTCTCTATACACCACGCACCTACATATGCAATGCGCATCTCTGTATACTAAAGGTGCTCGCTGGCACGCATCTATACAGTGTCTGCACCTACATACACCACGTGCCTATATACACCATGCGCCAGAAAATATTCATTAAAGAACTGCTCTCTACCTATACTAATGCTGTCTTGAAAAGCTTTTTTCCTTCCATTTTAGGCAACAGTAATATCAGTTTCTCTTGTCTCTAGTATAAAATTTTACAATATTAACAAGGATTAAAAGCAGCTACTACTAAATAAAACTGACACCGGATATTTCTTTGTTAAAAGAATCTCTTTGCCTGTGTTGCAATGAAATAGGCACAAATAAGGAGTATCTTGAAAAGCTTTTAAGTGATATTTTATTATTATTATATATAATGTGTCATTACATATTACATTCTGTCAGAAACAGGCACATCATCATATGATCCACTTGACATTCCATAGTATACCTTCCAGGAAATAAAGTAAAAAATATGAGATGAACGGATTTAAAATGAACTTGATTGGGTTCATTTCTAGATGAAATATGCCAAGTGCATTTCTTTAGCTTCATTTGGAAATTTTGTTCACTATTCAAATGTTAAAATTCTGATTATTGGCCAGCTCTGTCAGGTAAAAGAGCCTTCCTCACATATTTTTCATCAGTTCATTAATCCCACTCATGAAGCAGCCAAAGAAAAGACTGGATGACAAGCTGAAACCCACTCCAAAGAAGGTCAAATAATATGCAAACCACACTTCAGATTTTTACAAAAACACAAATCACCAGCTGAATTGGGCAAAGCTGCAAGTTACTTATAAATGCTCCCAATCTTAGCCATGATTCTGTTCCACAGAGGAAGCCTTTCTAACTCATGTGTTAGAGACAGAAAAGACAAAAAAATGGGCATTGTGCAGGACTGTACTGAGAAACAGGCAAAAGCACTTTACAGATGACTTTATTATTTTCTGTGATTTAATCCTAAAATAAGCGGGCTTCGTGAAATCCCTGGCTGATCATCACTTAATTTCCCCGTGGTCCCTAAGGAAGTACAGTATAAACCAAAGCCAGCTTTTTCAATCACAGAGGAGCAGTTCACAGCCTTACCCCAACAATGTGGGTCCTAGGGCTCCCCCTAAGAAACATGTCAGTTGGAGCCAAGGGACCACAGAACCTTGGAAAAGTCCATGACTATGTCAAAGATGGACACAACTTAATTAAGAGAAGTGGGTTATTTTGCTTTGTTTATCATAGTGATGATTACAAATGCCTTCACAATTTTCTGTGAACAAAACTCCACAAATTATGCTTACCTTGGTTCAGAAGGCAAAGCTAAAAAAATCCCACAACACAGTACCAATATAGAGCTGCCAAATACATTTTTTTCCTACTATCTCTATGATTAAATTTCCTTTCTGGCATTCATGGTTTTAAAATTAAATGTGACAAGAATTATTATTAGACTTACACTTTGAGATACACAGAACTGTACAGAGCATAGCATCATTATTCAGATTTTAGTCTTAAAAAGATAACAGTATACATGAGAAAAAGTCAAGCAAGAGCAAAATTGGAAAGATTACAGAGGAGGAGGTAACAAGCTGTACTTGTACAAAACAGAGTAGAAAAGAATTCATAACTAATGTGAGGGACGCAACAACAGTGACAGACAAAATGAGACATTATTCTGTGAATACTGGTAGTCCAAAAAGATGTGTAAGTCTGAATATTTCACCAGAAATATGGAGAGTTAGAAGTCAAGATAGGAAAACATTGGGAAAACACAGAATAAATTCCCTCTTCAATAAAATATTGTCCGGATGTGTAAGCTCTGAACTATAACGAAGTATTTCTAAATGTAGCCAAAATCAGAGACTCTGAACTGCTAGTTTTGGAGAAGAAATATATTGAGTCTTTAGTCTCCAACACGAACCAGAATGCTTATGTTTAAGTGTAAGAAAGTCTTCATTTAATAATTCCATTATGTGTTCTTTCCACCCCCTGTACAAATACTATGAATTACCAATAGCAAACTGCAGGCATAGGCAAGGGATAAAAAAGAGAGATGAAGTGAAAGCTTCATTTTCTTTCTTAGGGTGAAGCGGGCTGAACTACAAAATTGATTCTGATCTGTTTACACACAAGAGCAGCATCATCACTGCATGAATAGGCTGGCTGATTTCAATGAAAACTCGGAGTGATGCATTATTCAATTCAGCTAATGGAATGAGAATCTGATTTAATTTGAATTAAGAATGAAAAAGGTGAGCGAGTAAGAAACAGAAAAACAAGAAACCATTCAAAGGGCAAGACACAACTCGATCTCTATCTCCTGAAGCTCCAAATTTCAGACCTGGGCTGTCTCCCAGCAAATTGCAGGAACACATTCTTTCATTATTTATTCTTGTCCTGTTACTACTCAGCTTCAAAACAGGTAACTAAAAGCAAGCCTGTCATCAGATTCTGGCCCTTGAAAGCAACTGTGCCATTCAGCCCAAATTTGCCTCATAAACTTATCAAGCTCCATCTTAAAAGTCATTAATTATTTTACCTCCATTATTTATAAGGTTTGAGAACCTTACCACTTATAGTGCCTAATAACCTTCTTCTAATCTCTGCTCTAAATTTATTCATAGGCAGTTAAGACTCATTCATCCTCATGCCACTGCTGTCCTTTACCTCACATACTTGTTTTCCTCTTGGGTATTTAACCATGCTAAATTTATAGCTAACACTCAGAATGCAAAACTTCATTTAGCTCAACTAAATACACTCAAACATTTAATCTCTATTATGATGAACCTTGCATACCCTAAAACCACTACAGCTTTTACAATCTGAGTTCATTTTTTCAGTAAAATTGGATGCTTTTCACTGTTATCTAGAGGAGGTAAAATCAGAGCTTCATATAGTGACGACAACACAACATGTCTGCATCGAAAGTGACCTGGTTGTGTATTTTAGTCTTATTCCTATCTTTATGTGAGACTACAAAGTTTGTATTTAAGTCCAAAAATGTGAAGCAAAAAACTGCAACAAAACAAAATAATTGCAGAAAGAGTAATTTTCCAATTCAGAAACACCAAATCCTCTATTTGTCTTGTGTATATAAATAGCATTTTAGCCTTGTGGAAATAAAAGATTGTTCAAAGGGTAGGAAATAACCCAAAATTTTGGAAAATAAAGTAATTTACTCCAACTGCAGAGCCATGACACATCACCTGGCATTTTGACTCTGCAGTTCCTCAGCTACTTAGGACAATAATGATATTCCCCTGCTTAGCAGGACTGCTGGGTGTGATGACACTATCATTCTGAAGGTGCTCAAGTATGATAGGGGAGTACAATAATCATAACACAAAGCACAGGATGAGATTATTCCAAATTAAGATGCTTGAAATGCACCATTCATGATACAGGAAACATTGCTGCAGGCAGGAATTCACGATGCAAGTAATGCAAGTCGAGCCTAAACACAAACCCAAATTCTATTACAGTGTAGCATTTTAGTTACATACACAAATTCCTAGAAAATATTGGTTAAAACAATGTTTGTGGAAAAATAAAGTTACTGTCTCTAAAACTGACTTGGGTTATATATGTGAAACAACCTGACAAAACACAATTTTGAAAAAGCAGAACAAGAATGTTTATGAAAGACAGCTGCATATTTTTGTCTTAATTTGTTTTAAAATTATTTTTTTAAAAAGGTAATATAAATTCAAAGTCTGTTCAAAGGTCTTGGAAAAAAATATTTATTTGGAAAACTCAGAACTGTTCAGAACTGTTTCAGCTCAGGGCAATGTATTCTTTTAATGCTTGGTATTTTTCCTGGGATATATAATCCAATCTTATATCTCCTCCAATCAGAAGATATTAATGTGTTGCAGGAGTGCGAAAATGAGTCTCATTCCTAACAGGGACAGTTAGTAAATAACAATAGAAGAAGGAAGGATTTTAATCTGTCCCACAGACAAGGGGAAAGTTTAAGGAAGCCCTAAGGTCACAGGACAAAGAAAGAAAACACAACCACAGAGAGAATTGCTGGACACTGAGAGCTAATTTGCACAAACAGACCAGACAGAAACAGATGGGATGTGGGACAATGGGAGAATAGTGACTGATGACATCTGACTGCCAAATGACCCTGCAGGTTTGAGGTCTGGCACGACTTCTGAAACGGTGCCAAGCAGCAACGTGGAACTGCCCTCTCCCCTCTCATGGCACATTAAGCAGACTTACTTTGGTCTTCTGCATCGCACAGAAGTACCCCCAGAGATCACAGAGTACCCCCAGGAAGTGTATTGCTTCCAACACACTGCCCTGTTACCCTCACTTCAGGGAGGAGATGTGTAAGTAGCTGCTGCTCACTGCTGTGGGTGTATTTGCTGCTGTGTCCCAGGGGAACACAGTTTCAAGGGATTTTCTGTCACCTATACTGTTCTGGTATTTATGTAAAACTTGACTTCGGGATGGAAGGAATGTATCAGCAAAGTACCAGGATGTAAGGTGCTATCTTCAGGTCTCATTTATGGCCTGAGATACACCTCAGAAAGGTTTCTTAAAAGGATATCAAGTGACTGCTGGTTTTGTACTTTTTTTTTATGGCCCCCTGATACAGCTCGTCATGCCAGGAAAGGGAGTCATCAGGCTTCCCTCTACTGCTAGTCCTGGCTCCCACTTGGACAGAGAAGCAATTATATATGGAGAGTTGACAGTGTTGGGTTTTTTTAAAGATAGATCTGGATTTGGAATATGGTCAGTAGATCTTCTGTTAATAGATGTTTGCTAGGTTTGATATCATACTTATAGACCATATGCCTCACCTGGAACAGTGCGCAGCATCTCCTTTCCCTTTCAACAGCTCAGTTCTTCCTTGTACCACTGGATTGCACAGGAGAACTTGAAGGTCTAGCTGGCTGTGAAAGCTAAGCCCTATTCAAATATGAGAACATTCTTTAGAGCCCCAGAACCTTTTGCAAATGGCCTCGCAGAGTTTTCTGAAGACTTATGTGGGTCTAAAATAGGTTTTCGTGGGGCACAAGCATACTGTGGTATTCAGCAAAAATGTGGCACATCCTAACTTTAAACATCAGTGCTTTGGTCCTTCTTTTTTTGTAGCTACCCAAGCAGGATAATTTATGTTATAAAATACAATGTTGAAAGAAAGGTGCTCACTAGGGAAAAATGCATTTTAATTTATGGGTATCAAGAGAAAGAAATCCATCTTTTGGTTTTGAACTTCAGCAACTTAAAAATAGCCAAACACATGTATTTCTGGAATAATAGTAAAAAAAAAATAAAAAAATGCTTTGGGCTGAGACATTTTATGCTAAGTCACAGTCCTGCAGAATTTTATGGTCAAGTTGTAAACCTCAAAAATATGTGCTTATAATGGAAATCCTGACAGACCCTTGTAGGTGCTCCTATAATACCTCGAATTTTATTTAGGAGTGGTTTTCAATAGCACTTTCCCAAGCCAGTTGGGCACTGCTAGGAAAAACCTAATGTTGTGTGTGTCCCATGTCCCCCTGGTGCAGCTCACTGCGTTTGATGAGAATGCTGATGCGTTGAGGCAAAGGTGGAGCCTTCTGTAGCCTGTGGCTGTCAGGTCCCCAATATCAGAGACCCTATGAATGTGAGGGCTAAGTACACCTTTCATTTAACAAAACAATAAATTGTTTACCTCTGTGCAATAAACTGCTCATTTCTCTACCTTCACAAGGGCTGGTGTGATTTGTAAATGGCTGAAAACTCTGCTTTTTTCCCTAACAGCCATGAACCACAGAACTGGTTTTGGGTACACTGGATTTTTTGGGAGAAGGGAAGAGAAAGCCTAAATAAGGAGTCAAATTAAGACTAGAGGAAGAACAGTTACTACCTACTATAAACCCCTTCCAGTCACTGCTGAGCTGAATTAACATCCCTGCTCCCAGGACCTCAGGCAGAACAAAGGGGATGGATCACTAAGAGCATGTGCCTCATGGTGCAGGAATGAAATCCAACCATACCTGTGTTAGTAGTTCTGGCCTTAACTTAGCCCTCCAGCTTTGTTTCAGATTTCCTTTGTGTCCTTGTCATCACCTGCACCCTTCACATTTATCCCCCTGCAAACTAAGCTGTCAGAGCTTCAGGGTTAGCCTATGCTTGTGTTTACATCATCAGTGCAGAGAGGTAGTCACCTTCAAAGGCTGAGTCATTCCACCCAGCTCTAGAGCTAATGACCAAATATATTTAACACACACACACTGAAGACCATAAAGAACTCAAATACTATCACACTGAGGTTATGAAAGCATGCAAAATAGCCTTAGAGAATCAGAGGTCAGAGCATAAAGGTGGGAGTAAGGTATCTCTGTAATTTTTATATAAACCAATCTTACATTTTTCTTTCTGTGGTTCTGATGCAGTCTTCCAGACTTAATATCCCTCTCCTGCAAACTAGAACAGCACACGGGGTTCATGCTGTCATCAGTTAGACGGTATTAAAACCCTCAAACCCAAGTGCATTATTATGAGAGAAATGAAGAAACTAAGGTCCTTTCCAAACCCTGCAGCAAGACATGACAAGAACTCAGATGGGTTACAGGCATGATGCTTCTGTGTTCCTTCAGATCACAGAGCAGGTACCATCTAGAGGGAGCCAAGCAGCCCGGGAATGAGAGTGAAGGAGAAAGAGCAACAGGAAGCAGAGGCTGACACAAAGCACTGCAAAAGTAGGGGAAAGACAGAAGTAAAGAAAGTGAAAGACGAAATTTCAGAGAAAGAATGACTGTGAGTGGATAGTAAGTCTGAGGTGAAAGGAAAAAGAGAGAAATGAAAAAAATTTGTTCAGCATTTAAGTTGAACTTTATTGTGCATTCCTTCATTTTAATGCTTTTCATGTGAAACTACTGAGTTTGGTAGAAAAGACAAAGAAGTTACTAAAGCAGCTCAATGCTCTGTACGAAATGTCTGGTGAAAAAAGGGGGAGGAAACTGCAGGAAATTCTCTACCAATATGTACATAACTATGCAGGAAAACATAGAATACTGTGCCCACCAAGGATACGTGCAGAGTGCCCAGATGCCACTATTTTCAGTAGGATCCAATTCTCTGATTTATTTGGAGTATTATTTCCAACCACTGCAACTAATGGTCAAGGGAAGAGTCTCCAGGCCCTGATGTTATGTCTCAGCCTATTAGCAGTGGCTGCACTCAATGTGCCCACACCAGACTGAGCATGGCAGATCAGAGACGATGACCAAAGTCCTAAGATTTACTTCCTGTCCTGCCTTCAATGGAAAAAAAATTCTTAACATCTCAGAGGATCAAAAGAAATGTCTTCAGCATTTCACAAAACCCAAGACAGTCCAGTTCATCACAGCAAGGAAGACATCTGCCCCCTTTCACCACCTAGAAATTAAAAGCTAGGGTGACAAACTGTGCAAGATCCACCTGAATTTTGTTGTGATGATTTCTCAAGCTTTTATGAACCTTTGAAACCCAAGGAGCTGCCCAGCAGGGTACTAAAAAAGCCCCTAGGCCTCGGCAAGGTGAGGCAATTTCCCTCTGAGACTTGATGACATAATTTTTTTCAGTGAGAGGTCTCCAACACCAGAAAAAGGGTCCTTCCTTTCAATCTGTGGATATCCAAACTTTCCAGCAGAGTGAAAAAAGTAATCATGATGAATAGGAAAAGGAAATTTTAGAGGGATTCAAGAGAGGAAAATTATACTTTCCACACCTATTTTGATTTTGTTCCTCCACACAATTAAAGCCTTGTTTCAAGATGGCTTTAATTCACGGCCCTTGGTTTAGATCTTACTCTTCTTTATACTGCACTTCCTCATAGAGCAGCCCCATTAGTAAACTACATTTATGCTAATGGACTTGCTTGCAGTGATAATTATCACAGCCCTTAGCTCTGGTCCTTACTAGTGTGAGCACATCAGGAAGGGCTGGTATAGCATTATAATTATACAATTAGCCTTGTCACGGCAAGGAGCTCTGGGAATAAAGACATCTTAAAGCTTAAAATGTGGACAGCTGATAGATGACTGTCATTAAGCTCCTTTGTTCACTCCATGACAGAATAGTTACTGAGCTGTAGGGTAGGCTTCTTTAACGAGAAAGAAAGACCCTGAACCACAGACACTCTCCTCCACCTGTTCCCAACCTGTCCAGTTACCTCTGATTCCTCTCATTTCACACAGCTTCTCTCCCATCCCATCTGTAGCAGAGTAACAAAAGCTGTCTCTATCAAGTCATTCCTAATCCATCAAGTCTTGATGGAGAAGAAAGGCTCCTCACCTCACAGTGCAACCTCACTTGCCTCCAGCCCTCCCTGCTCAGAGCCTCCCTCACTCCAGGCATGAGGAGTGCAGGCTGAAACTCAGGGAATTTAGGATGTGAGGTAAGTGCTGTACCAGCTTCTGGATCAGCTTCTCAGTTACATAAATCAACATCAATCCTTTGAATTTCTGTGGTGGTTTAGTTTTCTTAGTTTTGGTCTAGGCCTTCCATGGCAACAGGGTCATAACCAAGGAAGTATTCCATCCCATTCCTTTACGTAATCAGGTGTATATAAGACAAGGAGGGGAGGTTCTTCTCTCTCTTCCTTTTGGGTGCTTGGAGGACAGCAGGTCTCAGTGTGTTGACCTCTCTTATCTATGTGAGCTGAGATTTATCTGAGAACTGCTGTCTGAAGCCACGCGGAGGTGGAGGAACTGATTTATTGAGGGAAGTTGGTGAGATTTTATTTTGTTAGTTATTTTGTTGAGCTATTCCCTGAGTTTTTGAGTGTATATATTTGTTGGTTTATTTTTATCCATTTTTGTTCTTTTTCCCCTTTTCCCTTTTGGGGTTGTTTGGGATTCTTGTTCTGTATATTCATAGTGTTTAATTGTATATAACTGTAATATATGTGAATATATATATATATCTATATTTGTATCACAAATCTTCTTTTGGTAATTTTTTCTTCTCTTTCAGGAGGCAGGGAATCTGCGTGGCCAAGGCTGGGTTTGCCAGGGAGCCAACCCAAACCTCCACACCATTTCACATAGCCTGTGAGTTTACATCCAGCTGAGAAACACTGCCCTGGGCAGTAATAAATACACCTTTCCAAAAAGCCTGGCATGGAGAGAGGCTTCAGGAGCAGGTAGCAGACAAGCTCTGCTTTGCCAAGAGAACTGCAAAAGGACACAGAGCCCTGGAGCCTGAATGAGCTGAACAGGACAGGTAACAGGGTGGCAGAAAGAAGCAGCAAGGAGGCTTTGCAAGAGCCTTTAGCTTGATAGCTCCAGGAGGCTTCCAGCTGCAGACCTCCACTTCTGGCAGGGAATCCTTAGAAAGTGCTAAGACTCCAAGTGAGCTGGAATAATACTCAGCAGACTTGAAGACATGTATCTGCTTCATTAAAATTCAATCCTCAAGTTCCCCTCTCTTTTTCTTTCCTAGAATGTTTTCAAACATTGTTTTCCTGCATAGCCAGATAACCGATGCTGTGCAGGGCTTTAGTTAAGGTAATCTGAGAATTATTTTATATTGAAAAGGTATAAAAAGTAATCCTCTGAAGTACTTGATTTTCATTCCATGACATTCCACTGTATGAACCTACTTCTGCTTTACCTTGTTAGTATTCGGAGGGGTTGTCAAAGAATTATTATAGTTCAGAACACAAAAAAACAGGTCTGGCAGCCATTGGGGGATACAGGGCAGAATAGAATGGGGTACCAGCTTAGACCCAAGCAAGGTGAACAGGCCAGATAATGGTAGACAAGCTGCTTTATTTTGGGAAGACTGCTTTTCCTCTGCCTTGACTTTGGGGCAGGAAAAGTTCCTCTGCATTTGAACACTGCTCAGCAGAACTGGCACAGATGTAAGGCAAATCAACACCAGCAGAATGAAACAATAATTGTAATAGAAAAATCCCCAGCAAAACAGTAGATATGACTGCCAGGTCTATGTTGAAATTTCAAGTGTTGTATGCAACAGTACAGAAACAAAACTGCATTTCTAGGTGCTCTTGAAAGAGACAGAGAGCATTTGGCACAGCACAAAGGCACACAATAATAATTCCATAGAACTCAGGCTTATTTTCCACTAGAGTAACAGAGAGAGGACACAGGCTCAAATACAAGTGCCTTAGTTAACCTCACCCAGTGGCAGAGAGCAGTCAGATGTTTCTTCCCTTCTTCAACATATTTCCGTAAGAATGTCCTCACACCCTGTTATAGTTTCATAATCTTGCTATGGAATTCCTCCTCCTACCAACACAGCGCTTGAAGCTAACGCCCATCCTATTGTTAGTCAACAAAAGAGACGGCTGAGCACCTGCATTCCATCATAATGGCTGGGGGAAAGGAGGGAGGGTTTTCTGTGTGCGTGTTCGTGTTTTGTTTTCTTTTTTTTTTGTGTGTGTTTTTTTTTGTTGGTTTTTTTTTGTGTTTGTTTTTGTTTGTTTTTTTTTTGTTTTTTTGTTTGTTTGTTTGTTGTTGTTGTTGTTTCTTTTTTTTTCTTCTGGCAGTGTGCTTGGGGAAGAGCAGTTTGGGTTTTTTTCCTCTCCCAGCTGCTGCCGGAGGTGGAGGCATCTCGGGGGAAGCCTCTCTCTTTTCAGTTTGGATCCTTTTCCCTTTTTCAGCCCTTGGGTCTGGCCACTCTGTGCCTTGGATTTACTACAAACCCTTTTTTCTGACGGGGTCGACATTGGTGGAGGTGCTGCTGCTGCCCCCTCCGGCTCAGCGCTGCTTCTCTCGAACAAAGGACGGGAGCGTGTCTACAGCGCGGAGATTCTGCACTGTCCCTCTGCCCGCCGTGATCCCACACCAGCCCACTCCGGACTGCCACAGCTCCACTGTCGGCACTCACGGCCGTCTTCGCCTGCCTCCCTGGGAAAAGCCGACCCCACAGCCAGCCGAGGCGCGACATCACCACCTGCTGCCCTTAAACATAATTGCACCCAAAGGGGACAAAGTTTTTCATTTGAAAGCATTGATTACAGACTGTTTGTTTAGTTCCTTTTTTCCTGGATATATATATACATATAGAGAGAGATAGATATATTGTAGTTAAGAATTGCATCCTTTTTTATACATTTTCCTAACTAAAGTTCTTAATTTAAGGGAGGTGGGTGGTTATTTTTGAGGAAGAAGGCCCCTTCCTTCTCCTGGTCAACATAGACATCTTAGTTTCCTCTAAACGAAGACACACCCACACCTCCAAGCTATGTGGGTGGGTGTGTTTAGGCAGCCCTTGCTGAGAGAAATTGAACACATTGAAATATCAATGCACACAGCACCTTCTGTTTTTTCAGTCTTTGTGATTTACATGTATCTGTCACACACTGGCTGAGAAAGAGTAAATTCACTTACTGAGAATTCACTTCTGGGATTGTGCCATCCTTACAGAATTTGATTCTCAACCCATTTCTCAAGCAGTCAACACTAGGGATGTTCATTAAATGTTATTCCACCCTTCCACACCCTAAGGTCACCGAGGTTGTCACTTATGCTCCTACGCTACAAAGTATCTTTTGATATGTGAGCACAGTTTACTCCTTTGCTGGACATCAAACTCCACATAAAACTGCTGTGCTGATCTCAGAGCTAAAAGGTTAAACTTTCAGCTCCTAAACAAGACAGTTCACATTGAAGTGAGACACAAGGAAATGCCTTGTGTATCTGCAAAGCAGAAGGGAAGAACTCTCAGACACAGCTGCTGTCTAACAACCATGTTTTATGCAGAATGCTTGGGGGCTACTCTATTTTTAAGTTTGCATGTGTAAAATAAGAAACTAAAGCTTCTAGAAAGAGAACACAATTATGTAACACCCGAATAAATTCAATGCAGTTTGTATGAGCAAGGAAAAAAAAAAAGGAGCACCCAAGCTTTTTCCAATTGGCAGTAGATAAAAACTGCCCTGTTGTCAACCTTCAGAAGTGATCTCTAGAGCCATATGCAGGTTGGTAACCAGGAATAGCACCTAACTAGTTTCTGCATCTAGTTATACAGAATTAGAGACATACGGAGATAAACAGCCTGGCAGAACAAGTGAACTCTGAAGCAATTACTTTGATAAATAAATGCTTGCACATTGGCAGATGGAGAAAAGCGCAGTAAGGGAGAAACTGTATTGCAGCAGCAACTTGATTTTAAACAATTCGTAAAAATCAGCCTAAACTTCAGATTTGAAGTATTTCCTTCAGTCCTCTTCTTGTCGGGGAAAATTTTCACCATAAAAGCAGGGAAGATGAAGGTAGAAGGATGTTTCTAACAAAAGATAGCAGAAGCTGCTTCATGGAGCAGAGAATAGGAATGGGAAGTCATTGATCATTTTTGCTTCTTATTACATTGTTAATCATGTTTTTGGTATCTTTCAGAAAGACACAACCAGTCATTCCCAAAAGAAATGCAAGATGTGGAAAGACATCCTCAAGCCGTATGGCAGAGCCTGAAACATGAGCACTGTGGAATACACAGACCTCTCTGACAATGAATGGGAACTTGTGCTTGACGTAACAGTTGCCTTCTGCACTCATTCCTCTGGAGAACAGTGTATTTCTAGGCAAACTGAATCTTTCCTGTTTACAGGCTGCAGACTGATTCCTAGTCACTGTTAAATGGGACAGATGAACGGAAAACAAGTATTACTTTTATTCCACCTTTTGGGTTGAGTCTCACTGTCTGGGGATCTCAAAGATTATTTTTCCTACCAGCTCTGAAACATTTTCTTGAGTACGTCTTCTAACCCCCACGAACATCATAGTCTGTCAGATAGCAAGGGAACAGGTATTCATGTATCCCACTACAAAGTACAATGCAATGCCAAAAATTGTGTGCAGAATCTGCATTACTCTTACACGTTCTGTGGTGTGCACAGACTCTTATGTTCCTCTCTTTAGTCTTTTCACTGATAATATTAATTTTTATTTAGGAGACTATGTATCTTTATGCATGGATGTAACCTGACAGCAAAGATTTTCAATGCACAAGGACTCCAAAGACAAGAAGAAAATAAGACTTAAAGGTACATTTTTATTCTTTGGAGTATACTTCTACAACAGGATTGCACCACACTAGCATGGCATGGAAGCACTACCTGTGGTGACCTTCTCAACCAGAACAAGCCATCCCCTAATAAACACTGAGGAGGAAATACACCAGATAAACTGGTGTGGCCCAGAGCTAATGAGTCAGCTGTATGGACCAAGTACTGCACTTTTTCAGAAAAACAATCCCTTGCTGCTGTTCCCTTTATGAGTAGCCAGGTGGATGAGCTTCATGCTGCAAACTGAGGCCAAGGCAAAATTAGCCCCAAGATTACTGTGATGCAGAAGAAGATGAATTTAATTAAATTTCAATAAACTAACTAAACTTCACTAAACTCCCTCAATAATAGGCCACCTTTTATGGCAAAGAAACTCCCTTTCTCTTCCTGACACTTCATCAGTTAATATTGCATGTATGATCTCACTTCTTTGTCTTGTTCGGTTACCCACCACCTCAGAACTCAGATACCTGTAATACTTATTCTTCTCCTCCCACATCACAGGGTGATCAAGAAAACCATCAGGCAATGATTTTCCAAGGACTGTACCTAAATCCAATCCTGGCATTAAAGTGAAACCATTTACAATAGAAATCACTTTAGAACCTGTTTCACTTTGATAAGAATCACCACGGGAAAGCCATGACCTGCCTTCCACAGACCTTTCCATGGATCTGTGAGCTCTGTAAGTCTCTACTATGGATTAGGCTATCTGCTTCACTAAATCTGTTGCCCACATAAGGTTCATAGCAGAGCAAGTACAGCCACTAAGCCAAGGAGTCAATGGCCATATACAGGCATAAAATGAAAATATTGGTAGATTACCTTTGCCTGGGTGCCACTGTGTAAATGTTTTGTAATAAATAATAACAGCCACTATCAATCAAGAGAGTGAAGAACAGATGGGAAGGAGGTTGTGTTGAGAGGAAGGACTCAAACAGGAATATGTATTTTCTCTCCTGCCTTCCTTGGTCTGGTAACAGCCCTAAAAAAACTTTTGCAAATCTTCAGATACAGTGTGTTCGAATACTCCAGGCAATTCTGGCTGCTTTACCACCATAGCATGAATCGCTAACATATCTACAAAATGCTGCAACATCAAATTGTGAGGTTTGGATTCCCCCCACCTCTTTTATGGACCAACTCCTCTACCCAGCATTACAGCTGCTTCATCTACTGTCACCTTCAGGAAGGTTTGGCAACAGAGTTGATCCTGGAAAGAAAACAGTCCTTATTAATGATGCACCTCAAACTCCTCCTCTCCTTGAACAAAAACTCAGGGCTAGCTGAATTTCTAAATTTTCTTACTTTTGTGGGAACATATTTTGTATTTAAATTTTTAAAAGATGTGAATGTTTACTTGATGCCTGATATTCAGTCTAGCAAAATTGCTGAATCTCCAAGTTTCTCTTCACTGCTAAAAGATTAACATTACAACTTGCATTAAGATTTTGTAATAGATGTTGTAGCCAATTCACTTAAGGCTGCAGATTTAATGTAAGATGGCATTATATTTGTAACAAGCATTTTCACCAAAGTAATCTAAAACTTTAAATAGCTTCCAAATAACTCCAAGTAAAAAGCAGGCTCCAGATTCTATTTCACAGTAACATCATTGTAAACAACCCTACACTTCTACACTTTTTGATCTTGTTACTCTTTGATACCAATTATCAATAACTTGCTCTTAGTACAACACTGAATACTTAAACATACCTAAAAACACAGCTAAAACATTGTGCAATGATAGGGTTATTATGTTTGTGAACCAAACATGTTTGGGCTCTGTCCCACCTCAGCTGAAGTGCAGCCTGCATCTGAATGATAAAGGCTTCACTCTTGCTCCTAAAAATCCCCGGGAAGGCAGAGAGCATTATACCATGGCAAGAAAAGTGGGATCCAGCCCTTGAGACTTCCCATTATGCAGAAAGTAGCAGTATTACTGTCTAGCCTCAGCTGTTGTGATAGTCTTAAACACAGCAGAACCACAATGGTTCCCCAAGGACTGACATGAAGTGAATATTTATCTTCCTGGCAGTGTGGGGGCAGACAATTGACAGTGCATCAAAATTTAACTGGCAATGCAGATTCAGAAAGGTTGAAAACTACCATCAGGTTAAATCATTATGTGTGAAGAGTGAATAACAAAAGAGGCTGAAAAATCACCCTGTGTTCAGCCTCAGATGTCACATGGGGGCTTTCTTCCCACACCACCTGGAAAGATGCCTTCCTATCTGGGGTTTCTCTGATTAGGTTTTTTGATAAGTAGAAGGGTGGCTTCTGTTAGAAGCTGCTAGAAGTTTTCCCATACCCTATAGAGCCAATGATAGTCAGCTCCAAGGAAAACTTCCTGCTAAAAGATATGCCCCTGCGTGAGAAGATATTTAAGAATTGAGGAGTT
The DNA here is from genome assembly GCA_035222235.1 of Margarornis squamiger. NCBI lineage: Eukaryota > Metazoa > Chordata > Aves > Passeriformes > Furnariidae > Margarornis > Margarornis squamiger. Next base: position 2,448,161 of record JAWWTY010000002.1, read on the forward strand.
GTTGCACAGTTGAAATTTGCAGCCATGGATTAACAACACAGACATCAGGGCCAGTGCAGGAGAAGAAGGAGGAGGAGGGACCCCATGGGAGCAGGGAAAGGACTCAAAGCTATTATTCCCTGATGACCGTGATACACACCATGGTGCTACGAGTTGTCCCCTTGAAGTCCATGGAAGACCACTGGGATGCGAAGACCCCCTAATGGAGAAGGGGGATGCATGATGTTACCTCGTGGGAGGCCCCAAGATGGAGTGGAGTCCTGCAAGAGATTTGTGGCCATGGCCATGGAGAGAGAAACCTATGCTAAGCAGGTACAGCCAGATTATCCATAAGAGATTGCATCCGATGGAAGGACCATGGGAGAGCAGAGGATCTCTCTCATGGGAGGCACTCCATGGAACGGAGGGGAAGGACTCAGAGTTATGATTCCCCTGTGACCATGCTGATGACTGTGGTGAGGCAAGATGTCCCCTTGCAGTCCACAGGAATACCCCTGAGACACCAGATTTGGAAGAACTGCTGCCCAAAAGAGGGTCTTGGACTTTCTCGTTAGAAACGGCTAAAGCAATAACTGACTCTGGGGAGTGATTGGAAAAGTGTTTCTAAACTGTTTTGATTTCTTATTTCTAGATCTTAGCTTTTTAAGAATAAATTTAAGCATTATTTTGAGTTTGCCCATGGTAATTAATCAAACCTTCTCTCCTGGCTGTTATCTCTAATTGTCAATTCCTAGCTAGCTGGTTTTTTTTCCTTTCCCTCTTTGGCTGGACACTGGGCATTCAGGAAGGCTCAACCCACCACAGTTTTTGGTGCCGTGACTCGGATCGGCTCAAACCAACACACCTTCTATTAACTAAGTTGGAAAGACAGTCAAGGAAAACACTTTGGTTTACATATTGACAAGCAATCTATAATACTGCAAGCAGCCAAAATAGTGTGTTTCAAGAACTACCCAGGCTTTTTGAAAACAAAAACAGCCCTGAACAAAACCCAACACAAACAAAAACAGAAGTCATGTATTAAAGTTGGTTATGAAAATGACAACAAGAAAAGAACAGCATGAGCTACCTACCTTAGCTATTTGGACACACCAGTTCAGCAGAAGCTGGGAACCAATATTATCCTTATGTTCGTGAACATAATCCAGCAGGCAACCGTGAGGCATCAGCTGAGTGACCAGCTGAATGGTTGGGCTCAAGCAGACACCTAGTAGCCTCACCAGGTGTGGGTGATCCATGCTGGCCATGATAAGAGCTTCCTGTAATAATAAAAGTGACCCCGTTACTCCAGTAATTTAAAAGACTCTATGCATAAGACATTTCCCGTTGAGCATCTAAAGAAGATCAGTGTCCCCTAAGAAACATGAATTCCTGTGTTGTCTATCCAACGCTAGGCATATCTGGGAACATCCAGTCTGATGTAACGTACACTTAATGTACTGAGTCCCAAACAATAGAATCAGACTATCTGCACAGATCCAGTCATGGCTCAGATCTAAAATTCTGCACTTCCCTACATTTCCTGCCCTGTTACAACCACAGAAACAAAGATGCAAGGGTGACACACTTGACTTTGCTTAAAAGTCTCTTTGGGCTTGTTTTATTTCCCATAATTTTGATTCTTGAATACTTGTGGTCAATCCATTAGGCATCAGCTTGATACTGGGCAAGCAAACCATGCCTCTTGTGTATAGCAAGATGGTCAGTTAAGCCTTATTTCACAAAATATTTGATGAAACTGTGCCAAAATGATCTACTGGATCAGAGAATTTATGCTCAGTGTTTATAGACTTAAGCATGTAACATTTATATATTGATTGATGCTTTCCCAAAGTTCAACCTGCAAAGGTCTAAGAATCAGGAGGTTTAGTGTTGGCTTTTCATATGTGTCTGATGCTCTTAAGTTCTACTGAAAGTCAGCAGATTCATTAAGCCGTTAGGATATGACCATGTTACCATCTCAATGACTGCTGCACAGCAATAGCCTCAACCAGGGCTTGTGACAGTGCAGTAGTAGCCCAGTTGCAGTAGCACTCCTCCCTGTCTCCTGATCTACAAGCAAATCACTACAGGAAGCAGCAGCTTTCTAAATCTGAGCCTCTAAGCTCAGCTCCTGTTTCAACACATCTTGGATGAGTAGTTTTGGTTTTTTCCACACTTCAGCTTTGCACACAGCAAACGGGAAATAAGGTATCTCTCTTCTAGACTTTGTCTTTTACAGACCATAAGTTTGCAGGTACCAAGATGAGTTGTCCACAAGGAGTTAATCTTGGCTATGCTCTTCAACAGGATGGAAAGTGGGGAAGGCGGAAAAGGGGAAAGGGTTGAAATTGTCATCTGAGGAACATAGCATACTCTCAATTGATCAAAGTTGGACTTTTTCCCCCCCTTCCCTATATTAAAACAAACAAACAAAAAAAAGATTCTGGCAAGCAGGCTGAGTTTGTATTAAAGGAAATTGCTCATCACAGTACAAAGAATATTTGAAACCAAATTGCAGAGTATTTGCATAATAGGTCTCTCTCTTTCTGTCCCTCTCTTTTTTTGGTAAAACAAAAAGATGAACAAGACACTAATTGTAGGGTTTTTTCCCTTCCAATGAGAAAAGAGCAGATGGCCTTCATTGGGGGGAGCGACTCCTTCCTTTTTCTTCCTAAATGTATGCAAAGAATAAATAAATGAATAAATGGTGGCTATTTGATGGGGTGAAGGAGGAGCAGATCTGAGAAAGATTCTGATGGAACAAATTAGAAAAGGGATCTGACTGTAAGTAGATTTGCTCCATTCAAATTAATATAGTTCCCACTCACTCAACTCTTAAGTATGGGGTCCCCTTCAAACAATTTTAGCCATTCTTCTGCTGTCCCTGAAGGCCACCAAAATAAATACCTGTCAACAGGTACAATATCCAGTTTCAGAGCACAAAATTCCTCTGCCTCCTTTTCCCTTTTAACCCCTTTCACTTTTCTCCTGTGCTGCCTAAAGATTTTAATGTGTATTTTGTATATTTTTAGTTCTATAAGTAGAAAGAGTTTTCCTAAGTTTGTCACATTTTAGATGGTATTTAAAAGTTATTGAACACTTTCTCACACATTCCTGAAATTCTGTTAGACACACATTACCAAGAACACACTGTTTTGAAGAACATCTCCAAGAACTCCAAGACAATAAGATAGCTTGTAGTCAAAACAGGAAAGTCAGCTCAGAGCCCTTGCAGGGGCTCCAAGGGGCAGTTCTGAGGAGTTCTGAGGGTGGGCACTAGGGGAAAATGGTATCACGGGTTGCTTATAATTATCAAATATGTTAATTACTGAAAGTTATAAAAATTATAGCATCTGGCTGGCACATGTGCACATACTTTTAGTGTGCATCTTAGAAGCTTCTAATAAAGGAATCTATCTGTCTATCTATCTGTCTATCTATCTATCTCCACTAATGTTGTTTTGAAAGCCTTTTGCAGGGTTTAGGCATGACCTGCAGATGCATAAGGGGATAGTACTTGTTGCCCACTCCCTCTCTGAGTAAAGGTAAGAGCTTTCCCAGAACATGGAGCTGGAGTACCTTTCTTTATAATGAGGACTGATTAGAACAGAGACAAGATGTTCTTTTTGCCTACCAAGGAGACCCAGACAAAGCTTTGAAGCATGTGCTCCATTAGTCTCCAGCAACTCACCATTTCCAAGTCTATCCAAGTCCAAAAGAAAGACAATAGTGCAATAGTAAAAGCAAACAATGCCATTCTGATGCTATGAGAAAGCACATACTTTTGGGGAACAGTTCCAGAAAAAAAAAAATGCTGTTCATAAAATATTATGAACTGCTCTGGAATTAATTCAGACACACAACAAAGAGCAAGAAAACTTTCATTATAGATCTAAGCCACTAATGGATAGTAATTTAGCATGACTCCTAGTTTCACATAGTTTTCCTCATTAGTAAAACTATTGTTATTTTTGTGGAACTTGCATCTACAGGAGAACTAAACTCAGGGCTATGTCGATCCAGCACAGCACAAACTCAAAGTAAAAGAGATTGCAACTGTTTTGTTAGAGCCTAATTAGACAAAACAGAAAAACAAAACAACAAAAACATTATGAACTTAGCAGCATTTTAAAAATCTGTTCAGCAAATAAGGAATACAAGTCCCCATTTAAAAATCTGTTTGGACGTGAAAGACCCTAGAGCTACAGTCTCCACGGCACTTAGGCACTCTGCTGCGTGGTTCCCAATTAAATTTTCTAAAACATTTGATCAAGTAAGTCACCTAAACTCACAAACTTGGCTGGATAGCACTGAGATCTTTCAAAACCAACCTCTGAAATTTTCTGAATCTTTTGGTAGCCATGTATCTCTACACTCAACTGGCACAATTACATGAATGAGTTTGAAATTGTGCCTATTCTAATTTAATGGAGAGGAAACTGAGATACAGAAAAGCACAGCCTACTATCCAAAGTCACATGGGAAGTCTGAAGCAGAAGTAGGAACAGTGCCCCAGACCACTTTACTTTTGTTTCCTGAAAAATTCCTTTGACAGTTGAAATATAAAAAGGATGGAAGGGAGAGAAATGATTAAGATACAGTACTTCATCTTTCCCCTAGGAGTCAGAGGCTTTGTAACACTGGCATCTAAGAAATGACAGGAACAGTGACAGTTTTGAAAGGCTCCTGTTGGACATCAGGCACCCTTCTTCATCTGTCTGCAGAAGAAGCAAGTTTATCTTAGGAGTGACTCTCCAGCCAAAGCAAATCTCCTTCTGGAGTTTCCGTGTGCTGTTGCTCAGGTATTACTTACTACAGCAGTGCATGGCTGCTATCCACAGCACAGCCATAAGCCAGCCAGCTCAAATACAGGGAGGAAGACTTTCAGCTGGCAAAGAAAGACCTTATTATAGAAGGCAGCTAATCCTGCAATTAGCTTGGCAGGGCCATTGTTGTGTTCCCCCATCCTCGCCACAGGTGACTTCAATTGAGCCTTCCATGTTCCACTCAGCATTATACTTCTCAAACATGCTATTTGTATAAAGAAATCATGTCACATTTATCATTCCTCTCTTCTGCCCCTTTTGAATGTGGTTGTATTATTGCTCCATTAAGCTCAACTCCTGTGATTTATATACACAAGCCTAAATTAAACAACTAAATTAAACCATAGGTGTTATTTTAATGGTTTGCAAAGGTCTGCCTCCTGTGTGCATTAAGTAACAAGAAAGCACACCAAAGAAGGGTGAGTTTGTAGGTCCCAGTGACCAGAGCTTTGACTCTGCTTTCTGTCAGCAGAGCTATGTCAACAGGCCTCTAAGGAGGTGCAATTGCAATTGGAAAATCCCATCCAAAACTGTTTCCTGATCTATCCATACTCTGCAGTTGTGTTCAAAATGTTTTTAATTTCTGAAAAGTAACTCAAAATCCAACTAAAGCAGGATTTTATTTTGGCCTTCGAGAATGGGGAAGAAGAACCAACTCTCAAGACAGTGAAAAGAAAGTGCTGTGAGTAACACCTACAGCACATCTTATAAGACAGTATCTAACTTCCCTCTTTCCTACTATGATGTACTACTGCTAACAATTACAACTGACAACTGAGCATAAATATTACCCAGCATGATGGTTCCTGAAGAATATCCTTTGATACTGGTTTTGTTTCTCTGACCATTTAATTTGTAAACCTGTGGACTCACCAAGGTGCATATAGTAAAATAATGCCATACTCACGTGCATGTTAAAAATTTATTCTCCACCCAGAGTGGCCCAGGACACAAATTCTCTTCAGCATATGTTTATTAATTAGTACAGAAGTCAAGTACCTGGTCAAGCATTCCTGACCAGACTGTTCCTGAGATGCTGGAGATGGCGTGCAGACAGCTCCTGAGACCCCTGGGTCCTGGAATGGGGCAGAGCTGACAGTGAGCCATTGCCCTTCCAAGATCCAAAATTATGGTCTAAAGGAAATCTGGACATCAGAATTAAAGACCTTCTCTCAACTGCTTACAGAGACTGTGAAACATGCTGACGGCTTGTGTCATTCAGAGTCCTGCACTGTGTGGTGGATCCCAGCACCTTTTAATGCAACACTAATGCAATGTGACCTCATCTGTTTGAGGCCAAAGAATTCATCTAACAAGACAATTAGTATTTGAAGCAGTATTGATTATCAGATTTAAATATCTGGCAGAAGAGAACAGAAATTCCTTCTGAAGGCTTATTCTTTAACACACGACCTTCCTGAATATGTCCATGCCACACAGAGCACTGGGAGATGCTCACTTACAGGTAGCCCCTTCCAGTGATTCACATACACCTACTTCCCTCAGAGCCTGTGCAGGAGAAACATGCTCCCTGTTCCAGAGAAGTATCACAGATCTGCTGCCCAAATTTGGCATGCCTAGGGTAAATTTTGCTGCTCCTCTTAAGCCAGATGAAACTCTCCATCTGATAAAGAATTCAGTAAGCACAGACAGTCTGAAAAATCTCTGATTTCCTAACTTTCTGCTTCTAAATCTTCTTGTCATGAAATGCCCTCAAACAAAGGAAAACAAAAGAAGCCAGAAAAGAACAACCCAGCTGTTTTTCCTAATCACTGTCAAGTAAATAAATGTACTTAAATGCTGACTTCATACTACGCAATGCATTTTTCTGAAAGCACAGCTGTGCCGTGGTAACAGAGAGATACTACAGTGAACACACCACTTTTTACATTAATTTTACAATTCTTTTAATGGCTAGGAAAAACACCTGTCTGGAATGCATGTCTGATCTGCTGCAGGGCAGATCCAATTACAGTCCAATATATAATTCAATGTTTTTTGTTTGTCTGCTAGCTCTTACAAATTTTTCAGATTATAGCTAACTTAGCCTGTGCAGTCTGCACAACTACGTAAGCTAAGAGACAGCACAAATATACACTTAACAATATACATAGACTGATTGTATGATAATGACACACATTGCTATATTTTCCCTATACTCCCTATGCAAGATGCTGTTTTCATGGCCTTAGAGCACTGCTATACTTCAACCCTTGGGCTGCAAATTTCACCACTTGGGCAGACAGTCTCTGAAAAGCTGCTGTGGAAATGTCTCAGACACTTCTGAAAATGAAATGAGAGTTGCAGCTATAGGGACCAGCAAAGGATATCGGAGTCCCACAGTGGAACAGGAGCAGAGGCAGGACAGTAACAGCATGAACTGCCACAGCTGGTTTTCTAGGAATCCTTTTACAGTTATTAGGAGCAGACACATTAACATAGCACTTTCAAGGAAAAATCTTATTTGGGACTTGGCAACAGCTTCTATAGCCAATTTTACTGCTGTGTAATACAGTGAATACACTTGAATGCTGCAAGGATAGAGTTAGCCCTGAGGTTCCTGCTGCAGAATTGAGCTTGTGCAAGTATGGCAGCACATCCCGTGTCCTGAGGAAACAGGTTTCTGTGACTGTACCTTTGTGTTAGACATTGACAACCCCCAGGTTGTGTACAACATTCTCTCAATTTCTCTCTAGAGAAGCAGGACCCAGGAGCAAATGAACAAAAGTATTAAAAAAAAAATAAAATCTCTCTATACATTCACATCCATACTCCAAGCATAAAGCAAGATGAATGTTTACAGTAAGCACAGGTTCATCAAAGATTGTTGCACTGAAGTGTTACAGTGCACATCCAGGTACAAACCCCATATGAGCACTCACATGGCCAACTGCTTTTTCTATGGGGAAACACGGAGTGTGGCTGGCACAGCAGGAAATAACTAGATGTCTAAATCAAGGCCCTGTCATTAAAGAAGTCTAATGAGCTATTAGCCAGTGTTTTGCACTAACTACCATCTCTGTGAAACTCCCTTCATGCTTGTTTTGCTTTAGGCAGCCACGTTAAGAAAGCTGTATGTGACCAAACAGAGAAGATAACAGTATGAGCCTTGTTTACTTCTGTTTTCTCAGAGCCAGGACAAACTCCTATGATTAAAGAGGCTACAGGTTTAAAATGGGTGCTTTTGGATTTCTTATGTTTTGGATGTAAGAGATTTGAACTTTTTTGAGTTTAGTTTTCAATGAGCAGCTTAAGCAGAGGTCTGTTGGGTAGTAAGTGGAGTCATACTTAGGCTGAAGTATATGTGTTCTGCACCACTAAATGGTGAGATTAACTTATTTCTTCAGAAAGTTCTGGAAATCCGTCTCTCAGGTGTGTCACTACACCAAGAATTCTCTAGGATAAAAACTAAGAATGAAAAATAAAATTCTACATCAGGTACCATACCCTGTAGTCCACCACGCACAAATGTGATGATGGCAAGTGCCACTCACTTGGCTCCTATCAAGCTAGTGCCATCAGGAGTAGCTGGCTCTGGATCAGTGTCCCAAACTGCATTCAGGCTGCAGCCTGGTGTTGAGCAAGGCACAGTACAACTGGAGTACTGTGCAGGGCTGGTCTCTGGCTGTTCTCTCACTGCTGAATGGGTGTGCAGCCTTTCCTGGAGGTGGTCTGTATCTTTAACTATGCTGCATTTCTCAGAGCAGGCAAGCCCTCTGAGGCTCCCCTGCCTGTCACAGCACTTGCACACAGCAGAGGGTAAATAATCTGACTGACTCCATGCTGCAGAGCCACAGCCTGCATTGTTGACACCAAATTCAAATGCAAGTGATTGCCCCATGTGATTTGAATGCATCAGAGAGATGCCCCACTTTCCTCCAAACACTTGAAACTACCACAATTCAGGGATTTGAAAGTTCTTCCTCTTGAAGGTGATGCTTACAGACTGCTGGGTCAAATCTTCTGGGCCCACCTTAGAGAAGCAGAAGGTCCTTTTCATGCAGGAATAGACACCTTCATGCACTTACAGAAGCAAGTCCGGCTCACTATATATTTTGGAGCAACATAAAATAAATTAGACAAGAAAACAAAGCAGTCCTGTGATCCCTGGCCTGCAAACACTGAGGGCGTGGACCACCATGGTGACTCCAATAGGGCTCAGGTGCTTAGAGGTAAGTACATACTTAAAACACTTGAAAATACAGGAGATATGTTTTGTAGAACCCATACAGCATATGCTTCTTACTTCTCCCTGCTTTGTAGCAATTAAGTTTCCCAATTCATCAGAGCCTGAGTTAGCAGAGGAGGAATCTCAAGTCTAAAGGAACAGACTTCTAGTGCACAACAAACTAAGTGAAGATTTTCCATCAAACAGTCGGTCAGGGGACAGCTTCCACCAGCTTTCTGTGAACCTTGCCCGAAAACACTGATTATGGTGATGAGAAAGTCCATTTTCAGTTCACTTTTATGCATAAATAGCCAAGAGCTCAGGATCTCAGCAACCAGCAATGTTCCTATTGAAAGCTGTCAAGTGAAGTAACAGTGGGTTTCAGGCTGGAGATTCCCCCTTGCAGATCACGCCTAAGTAGTTTAACAGTGCACACACTACTTAGTGAAAATATTGCATCATTCTGACAGATGTTTTACTTACAGTTTGTGACACACATCATTATTTCAGAACAGTCTGTCAAAAGTGATTTGTTTCTTACTATTTTGATGCAACTAGCAAAAATGTTTGAAGTTTTAACCATACAATCTAACAAAGCCATCATTTCAGCAGTATTTGAATGGGACAGTAAACAGACTCAATCCCTGATGTGCTTTAGTCTTGGCTGCAGATTCCTTTCAGAAGGAGGGAGTTATTGCTTTGATTTTTGATTTAAGGTCAGTGATGGTGAGGTCTTAAGTGTGAGTGATAGAAAAAAAAAATCTGTCAAGTTCTTACTCCTTTCTGAAGACTCTTTGGGCATTGCTTTGATATTTTCTGTTATCACTAAAAAACTTGACTTTATAAACACACACTCAAAGCTCCTTTCTTCCTCAGGATCAATTTAAAGGGATAGCATCAGATTAAAACCTGATTTCAGCAAATGTATAATCAACATTAAGAATTGTTTTAATCAACGGTACATTTTGCCTGTAATGCAGGTATTTAATCTCTCACTACTGAGATTTCAAATCAGACTCATCTCTGCCTTTTCCTCATTTGCATTCAGCTGCACAAGAGCATCAAACTCACGACTCAAATACTGCAAAGGGATGATATTTAAACAAGTAAAGTTTCATTGGACTATTTGGTTCACTGCTAATTTTTTTTTTCTGACCAAGCTCATCATCAGTGAGCCACAAAGTCCTCAAAATCTGCCTGTGTCACAGCGCTTCCACATCACTCTGCCTGTGATTTTCTCCTCAGCTTCTACAGCTATTCCTCCCAGATCTTCTTCCCTACTTTCATGCATAAAGTGTTTAATATTCCAATTTGGATTTGACAACATTCCTGTCTAATAAACATAGTCTGACTCTTGAAACAACTCAAAACAAAAGTTCACCAGAGTTCATTCAGAAAATGACAGGAACAGGTGCTTCAATCACTATTATATTTTTTGAAAAATAATCTTCTAGCTTGGAAATTCCCTGGAACATAACTCCCATTGAAAAGCTTCAGCAGAAACTCTTCCTTTTAGTTTCAACAAAGTAATAAATATATTTTACCATATTTGTTCAATATTTTGCCAATAAAACAATTCAACAAGGAAACTAATTTTTGCTCCTCATTTCAAACACCATTTCCCCCAAACATTTTTATTACTAAAATAACTTCTCAGAGGACTTGTGATTTCAGCAGGTGACTCTAGCCACTGACCTAAAACAACTAGACTTAATTTAAGAAACCCCCAAAATTACTGGCTTTGCTTCAAAAAACAAAGAACTAAATTCTGCTTTTATGTACACAAAGCATCCCACTAAACTCCATCAAAGGGCACTGCATTGACAGCAAAAGCACCTTCAACACCAGAGAATGTTTCCAAATAGATTCAACCTGGTGCTGCCTATCCACTGACATTAGTCAGTAAATCAAAGCCTAGAGAATTATCCATCACTAGACTGCGTTCCATGTTCCTCTATTTCATCGAGGTCTTACATTTCCATGAGACAAACTGTTCCTTGACTGTACCTCAACTGTCTCCTACCTCTGCATTGACTCTGCTCCATAACACAGATTTTCCCTATGCAAGCCCATCAATGAAAGCTTTTGAAGCTTTTATTGAGCAAATGCAACAGAGCTGCAATTTGCCAACATAGCTCAAAATTACATAACTGTACTTTCTTAAACATTTCTGTATTATTTGTCATGTAAAGCATGAAGATAAAAACAGATCCTGGTCTACCAGAAATCTATGTAATTTTATTTTGTACAATGCATATTTGTCTCTGTAATTAAAAGCCTAATATTCCATAAGAAGCAGAAACCTTCAAGACACACATGTAATCACCTTACAAGCAACTAAGAGCTATTCTCTCTCTCTCTTATTGCTAATACACAATTTGCCTTATATATGAAATGTCATCCAATTTCTTTAAAATACCTGACCTAGGGGAAAGCAATGATAACAAAAGATGTTTGAAAAGAACATTTTAGACACATTCTCAGTGGATAAGTAGATAAAACAGCTTTGTCTGAAAAAAACCCCTCATGTAGTATTTGCTTGTGTAAGTAAACTTCCAAGGTAATTTAAAACCAGAACATAATTAAAAATGAATTAAATAAAATGAGTAATTTGTTTAGAGGTTAGAAGATCTGTGTTGCAATCCAGAGTCCCATCTATAAATTGTTGTAGTAATAATAATTCCTCTATCCTTTATCTGTTGTGTCTATCTGGATAGAATGCTTTTCAAGGCATAGACAAGCTAACCGCATTTTTAACAAGTCCAAGAGATGCTGTATATTACAACAAGAAGTAATACTGAAGTTAATATGGAAAACATTGCTCTGCAAAACCTTTTTATTTTTGGAACTACAGTTTCAGTATTGAAGGACAAGGTATTTCAAATGAGCAATTGCTGCTCTATGGACTGCCATCCGCAGCATGACCTCAGCTCTATTTGTTTATCCCAGTTATTGCAGTGACATCTAAAAGGCGCTGGCAGAACGTTACAAAGATTACCAGCAAGCCAGTCAGGTACCAGATTTCCCAGTCTTATTTTTCCATTACAATTATGGGAAAAGTAGGAACAGGGACAGCTGACTATCACGTGCAAATATGTAGAATATTCATGCAAAGAGATGTTAATTATTTTTACAAATCTGTGACAGTTGCTGATGTATCAGAGGTGTCCGGATTGGTACTGAGACATGGAAAACACTTAATTTTTGAAGGGTTATCTGCAACAAAGCACTAAGGGAGAAGTATTCCAAACCACAGTATCCTGAAGGTAAAATACATTTCAACAGTGATACTTCAAATTCAGCTCCTATAAGCCTGTGCTCCTGTGCCGTTACATTCCTATTAAAAATGGTCACAGCATGAGTATTTGTATGTATAAAACAGTCTTGGATTTTTTTTCTCACTACAACACAATAACCCTTGTTCTCCCTTAACTTTAAGTTGACTTGGCACCTTGGCAGCATAAAACCAAGTATGACAAATACAACGCATTGATTCTCCAGGGCCCTTTGCCCTTGCCCACACTCTGCATTGTTGCTGATCTGTGAGTTGCAGCACATGCTGGAGCTCACCCAGCCCCATCATCTGGCCTTCATGAAAAATCTGATATGGAATAGTTTGCCCATCTGGCATTGAGCTAAATCACAGACAAGTGTGCTTCAAAAATGATTAGCCAGCATATCTACGCAGTTTTACAGCCAGCTCCTCTGACAAATATCAAGACATTCCTTCTTCAGTCTTACCCTCAAACCTCCCTAGATTCACCTATAACTTCAAACTAGTGATGGTTTGTTTGGGACACACTGCAGTTAAGCCTGTGGAAACAGCACCTTTTTTTTTATTAACAGATGTCTCATAAACCCCTGCAATTTTTTTATCCACATGTCAGCATTCTGGCATGCACGTTGCCCTTTAGTGGCATGTGCCTATTTTATATTGCTAATGTGAGTTGGAGGCACAAAGAAAGAAGGCAAAGGAATAAGATCTTTTTTAAATACCAGGTTTTAGTTTCTTTTAGTGGTAAGTCAGCACTAGTCATCTGACTGTCAGCACCAAGTGCTGCTTTAAAACTTGACATGTGTGTCAGCTTCTTCTCACAACAGATCAAGCATTGTTCAAGAATCTCATTTTCCATTTTACCAAGTTTTGTCAGTTTTATTTCTGCACTTTGCATTTGAATGTCAGAAAGACTGTGTGAAGCATTCCAGTATTCCCAGTCACTTTGCTGATGTTTAAGAAAGGCTGTTTCTCATGTTTGTAATGACAAGTCTATCAGCTACAGGTTTCCACTCCAGCAAGATCTGTGCTTACAGAGGTACATCTTCCCCTCTGCCTTAAATCATACCATTTGCTTGCTGGGCAAATGAAAAGATCCACATCTGCAGGCACTATCCTCTTGGGAGGTGAGTTCCCAAAATTCAAGGCCTTACCATAGCCAACAGAAATTTTTACTGAATTACTCTCCTAAAAGCCCACATCCAGAGACAAGTATATCAGTCCTGGGAAAATATGAAGCTGAAGGAGAGTATTCTGGCCCAGGTCCAGATTTAACTCATAGTAAAGAGTGTCAACATACAGCATAACGCCAAGAACAAGTCCTCACAGTACTGTATGCAATAGAAAGCTCATCATCTAAATACAAATCCCACAAGCTTCTGATTAATTAAATTCCACTGTACCGCATACGATACCACTTCTCTGCCATTATTTATTTTTAATATTCTAATCTTTTGTCGGTTCAATTTATAAATAATTTTTCAAAAACATTCTCTTCTACTGTGTCCTCGTAAAACAGTGGCAACTATGGGATCCTGACCTTCATAAAAGTAACATATACAGCCAAGCAAATGACACACTTCATGTTTCAGGAACCAAGCCCCAAAGTACACTTCTAAGCAACAAGTATCAATCCTGTTACTGGAGTACCTTATACCTCGTAATTGAAAGCGTAATATAGGACATCAGTTCAAAATGTTTCCTTTGTACACACACACACACACACACACACACACTCTTTAAAGCCAAAACTAATTCTTGAATCTGATTACAATTTTTAATAGTTTAAATGAATCCACAGCTGTATTTCTCAGTGAATAAACTAACACTCCTACCATATCTTCTCCCCACTCACAGATTTATCCAACCTTATGCAGGATTTCCAAGTCAGAAATCAATACAAACTTGAAATAAGGAGTTCTGCAATTCCCGTAACAAAAAGCATCTGAATATACTTCGTAACTCATTTAGGAATAACTCATAATGTCAATCACTCACTAAAGCATGGGATTCTTCCTTAAACCTGTGGCAGACTTCTTAGAAGGGTTATTCTGGAGGTGAGGTCCTGGTCTTGCTGAATTCACTGGTAAATTCACAGCTTTCATAGATTTCACTACAGCTCAGATTTTCCCCATCACCAGTAGCTACCCAACTCATTTCCCCTCACTGTATTTTCCAGTTAGTGTGTTATGCCAGTAGAATTGTTTCCAAACGGCCTGGCTTGTCTGTCTGTGCTTGTACTTCATCCTTTCTGCATATATATTTTCTCCATACCACCCACTTGCTCTCAAATATGGAAAATTAACATCCACCCATGCACACACACACACACATACATTTTACCCTCACATACTATGGAAATAAAAACTAGTGAAATAAAAAATTATAGAGAAAATCATTACTTAAAATGGAAATAACAGAAATGTAGTCTTGAAACAGTTAATCTTCAGACAACTAAAAGCAGTTAACCTTCAGCAGTGATCAGATTTCCAGCTTCTGATCACTCTTGGGGCCTGTACATGGTATGCAGCATTCTCAAGGACAGCTTGATTTCTGGCATCTCTGGACAAGTCAGAAATTGTAATTGCAATTGCAGTGAGCTTCTGTGACTGGAACTGACAGGCAAACAGCTCCCCCTCCTAAGTGGCTCTACTTATACTTACAGTGTGTGAGTGGGAGGGAGAGGGGGGGGCTGCATAAAGGGGAGTCTACAATCAGAGGAGTTAGGTCACCCCTTCCCCCCACCCCCAGCCACTTGACATGACGGAGCGAAAACCTGTTTGAATTGCAGTTGGAGCACAGTGCCAGGCAATTCTTATATAGACCCCTTATGCCAGTTGGAAAGCAGGATGTTTGCATAAAGGACAGCAGAAAAGGATAAGTAAAAATGTCTCACTGCTGCTACAAAGGATTTAATTTGATCCTACAGCTGCCTTTTAAACTGAGGTTCAAGATGAACTTGGCTGTATTCTCTAAGCAGCCAGGCAGTCAGCAGAATGACTGTGGGGTGCCTGGATCCAGCTACTGTTAGCACTAATGTCTTTTCAGACTTTCAGAAGCATCTACATGGTCTGTTGAAGACCTGAGTCAAACACTTGGCTAGCCAATAGTATGACATGTGTACAAGGAATTAAAAATAATCAAGGGACAGACAAAAGTATTTCTCCAGTCACCTAAATAGTCATGTAAGGCAGCATCTTACAAGGAGACTGAGTGCAAATACATCTGTGTCAGCTGAAAAAGTACATCAGAGAGTGTGGCTGTAGCCTCAAGGATTCTGTGAATGCCACTACAAGCCAAGGACAAAACCAAAAGTCTAATGCCAGTGGTGGAAACCAAGCAAAGACAAGTCGTCTCTCACTTTCCCCACCTGACTAGCTAGCTGTACCTTCAATGTACTTCCCACAATGGCATCTAGACATATCTGAAGAAACAAAGCATCTACACTTAGCCATCTCTCTGCGAGTTTTCAGTTGAACAGAAGATAAAACTCTCTTTTGCTAGCCAGCTACATGATTTTTTTTTTTTTATCTCTTGAAACCTCTGACCCCAAGATAAGTTTGATATTGATATCCTCAAGTCAAGGACTTGTCTTTATTATAAGACAGGCTTACAATTAAGAAAAACCTGTTTCTTTCTTCAGCACATCTGATTGCTTTATTAATCTAGTTAATTAGGCTAGATGTAAAGAAAAGATGATGACCTCCACCAGCCATACAGCAAAAAAATAAAGCTGCATCAACCTTTGTACCTTGTGTGACAAATTGTCTTTTGCTCACCAAACGCTACTCCTACAGACAGCAGGGAACTGCAGTGAGTCCAGGCCAAGGCAAGAAGCCCCTAGATCTTAATTAAGAAACAATAGAAGAAATAACTACCTCTGAAGCTCTCTTACAAGGAAACAAATGAGAATGGGAAATTTATTTCTAACCATAAATCCCAAACCTTTCAGTTTAATTTTTCCCAAGTTGACTTTCTCACCTAGCTAAGCAGCACTGCCTTCTATTATTAGCTCCTGGCCCAATATCAGCTGACCACCATCAGTCAAACTGTCTTCATCTCAATGAGCTCAGGGACTCGCAAGGAACTCTGTGTATGCTGACTTGTGCTTGCAGCCTCTAATTATTTCCTACAGATAATGGAGCATTTAAGTTCAGAGAGGATAGATTAAACTTGTAAGTGGATCAAAACCCTGGACAGAATCGGAGCTCACAGGATTACTTGCTGGAAACATCGACCTTAGAGGGCTAGAGAGGGAAGGCCCTCAGCAACTGTCTGTTTCCCCATGACAAGTTTATTTTTTTAGCTTCAAAACCTGTTTGCTATGCTCTCCAACTGCAGCATGACTTTAGAATCTATTACATTACCAGTCAAGTGTCTGGTTCGAGGTTAAACCATCTGATCAGGCCAATGGCTACTTGACTTAATCATAACAGTGAAATAAATTGAGGCTGAGGAGGGCAAATTGTTTACACAAGTGAAATTATAAATCCATCTCTCTCCTATGATGCAACCTGGTATTTCTCCTGAAAGCTGGTTGGTGGGAGGGATGAGGGTGGTCTGGGATATGTGTGGGGTTTTTTTAAAGTTATGTGTTGTTATCAAATAAGCAAAGAATCTATGAAGTAGTGCTGCACCTCACCAAAGAAGAATGCTGTCCATGGTGCAGGTGAAGGAACTGTTTCAACGAACTGTTGCAATGCAGAGACTGAGTTCATGAACTCTTTCTCTGGATCCTGGTTCCCTACAGTTTTAGGACTCATGGGGTGGGAGATGGTGCCTTGCATAGATTGGAGATTCTGCATTGGTAGAACTCCTGGGTTTTTGCTTATTGTAATACCAACTGCCCACGATGTTTTCTTGTATATTTTCCTTTTTCTCCTGTACTTTTTCTTCTCTCTACTACATTATCCTACTACTGCCCCTACAAGAAGGGAGTCAAATAGGCTGAGTCATAGTGGTTGTTCCAACCCATAGAGACCTGATTTGCATCTCACTGGATTGTTTACTTGGGCTGAACCAACCAACGCTGTGTGTGTGGGAGGGGCCAGGTTTGAGGGCTCATACCCAGGCCCACAGTTTTGGGAGCCACATGGCCTGCAGCCTGATGGCTGCGCGGACTGCACATGGCACAGAAGCCACGTCACTGGGCAGCTGTCGGTCAAAAACCCCGCCTGGCAGCCCACCCACAGCACGCCCCAGAGCCTCTGACTGGCTGCACCACCCCTGGCTCGGGCTGGGGGGCACTGAGTGGTCAGTGAGCTGGGTGTCCCGCCTGGGAGGGGTAGCGATGCAGGCCAGACCATATAAATACAGGAGCATAGGGACTCCTTTTTGTCTTTTCTCTCGGGACCTGCCATCATCATGTGACCTCTCAGAGGTAGCTATACAATTTCCTTAGTCTAACATATTTCTTCTTCTTTTCTTAATCTCTTTTCTTCCTTTACTCTTTCCTTAGTCTCTTGTGGGTAACTTAAAAATGATGGGTTGTATTTTACTTAAGTTGTGGTTGACGTGTGCTGGTTGCTTTTGTTGCTTGGTTGTATGTTACTTCTGTGACCCTTTCACTAAAATGCTTTTTTTCTCACTAAATTTAAAGAAGTCCCTTGGGAAAAGGGACTTCTTCTCTTTATGCAAATTTAAGGTATTAAAGAACTAAAAGGCTTTGCAAACAAATCGGTGGTGAAATATTTTGGAGTCTTAGACATAAGTAAAACACGTGGGCAGCATGTGGCTTTGACGTGGGGCTTTAAAATAAGTCCCTGTTCCACTATCAGGTAGTCTTTTAGTTTCATATTTGCCTTTTTTTCCCCTACAGAAGCCTGTCTTCCCTGCCTAAAACTGAGGCCTTCATAAATTCTGTTACCAGCCTTGAGGTAAGGAGCAGGATGTAGTTCCCTCCTGATACCCACCCCTGTGTCTGCTGGTGAATCCCTCCCAGACACACTTGCAGGCAGATCAGTAGCAAGAGCACCTGCCCTCTGGATTCAAATTCCAGCCTCCTTCTGGGGACAAGGAGGTGTGACCAGCCCAGCAGGGAGGAGAAACTATGTCCCCCAGCTTAAGTTCATGACCATATCATAGAATCATAGAGTCAGTTGGGTTGGAAAAGACCTCCGAGATCATCAAGTCCAACCCTTGATCCAGCTCCAGTCTGTTTACTAGATCATGGCACTAAGTCCACATCCAATTTCAGTTTAAAAACCTCCAGGGACAGTGAATCTACCACCTCTCTGGGCAGGCAATCCCAGTGCCTGATTACTCTGTAAAGAATTTCTTTCTAATATCCAACCTAAATCTCCCCTGGCAGAGCTTAAGCCCATGCCCCCTTGTCCTATCGCTGGCTGCCTGGGAGAAGAGACCAACCCCACCTGGCTAAAACCTCCCTCCAGGGAGTTGTAGAGAGTGATGAGGTCACCTCTAAGCCTTCTCTTCTCCAAACTAAACAACCCCAGCTCCCTCAGCTTCTCCTCATAGAACTTGTGTTCAAGTCCCTTCACCAGCTCCGTTGCCCTTCTCTGGACCTGCTCCAGCACCTCAATA
>JAWWTY010000002.1:2467053-2538445 GCA_035222235.1 Margarornis squamiger
AGCCCATCTCTCCAGTCTATCCAGATCCCTCTGCAGAGCCCTCCTGCCTTCCAGCAGGTCGACACTCCCTCCCAGCTTGGTGTCACCAGCAAATTTATTGTTGATGGTCTCAATCACCTTGTCTAAATCATCAATAAAGATATTAAACAGAACTGGGCCCAACACTGACCCCTGGGGGACACCACTAGTGACCAGCTGCCAGCTGGATGCAGCACTGTTCACCAGCACTCTCTGGGCCCGGCCAGTTCTTAATCCAGACACTTCTTAACCCAGCAGAGAGTACACTTGTCCAAGCCATGGGCTACCAGCTTTTCCAGGGGGATGTTATGGGAGACAGAGTCAAAGGATTTGCTGAAGTCTAGATAGACTACATCCACAGCCTTCTCCTCATCCACCAGGTGGGTCACCTGATCATAAAAGGAGATCAGGTCGGTCAGACAGAACCTGCCCCTCCTAAACCCACACTGGCTGGGCCTGATCCCTTGTCCATCCTGTAGGTGCTGTGTCATTGCACTCAGGATGATCTGCTCCATAATCCTGCCAGGCACTGAGGTCAGGCTGACAGGCCTGCAGTTACCAGGCTCAGCCTTGCAGCCCTTTTTATGGATTGGGGTGATATTTGCCAACTTCCAATCCTATGGGACCTCCCCAGTGAGCCAGGACTGTTAGATGATGATGGAGAGTGGCTTGGCAAGCTCTTCTGCCAGCTCCCTCATTACCCTAGGATGGATCCTGTCTGGTCCCATAGACTTGTGAGGAGCCAGATGGCTCAGTAAGTCACTAACTATTTCCTCATGGAATACAAGGGGGCTATTTGGCTTCCTATCTCTGTCTACCAGCTCCAGAGGCCAGTTGTCCTGAGGGCCACGGGTCTTACTGATAAAAACTGAGGCAAAGTAAGTGTTAAATACCTCAGCCTTCTCATCTCTGTTAACTATGTTTCCCTCCAAGACCAACAGAGAATGGAGGTTTTCCTTGCCTCTCCTTTTGTTATTAATGTATTTGTAGAAGGAATTTTTGTTATCCCCAACAGAAGTGGGCAAATTAACTTCAAATTGCACTTTTGTTTCCCTGATTCAACACCTAAGGGAAAATATTTTAAACTCTGAAATTATTCCAGAGATGATACATATACAGAAACATGTGGGAAAAAAACTAAACCTACATTTTACAAAACTATAACAACATCCTCTGTGTGGTGAAAACAAATCCATAGAAGCCCACACGTACATTCTGATTCTGCCCTGAAGAAGGCAGTCTGGGTTACTTTACAGACTCCAGGCTGCATTATTGTAACAGACATGGACTACTGCAGTGATAAAAACTATGTAAGAATGCAGGGAGCGGAGTAAAAGAAAAGAGCTGGCTGGGAATGTGTGGAGAAAGCCTGGAAAATAGACTCTGCTGCAACTCCCCCCAAAAAAATTCCAAATAAAGGGATGCAAGTTTTTGATGATGGCCAATTCATCATCCCCTGATGGGAACAGGTGGAAGTTGTTTGGCCATAGTAGGTGCTAACATCATGCATTATATCATTATAGTCATTACCGATCCATTAAGTGGGTGTTCAGGGTGCTCAAATGACAGCCCAGTAGCCAAATTATTGTTCTTTACTCTTTCAGCATAACATTTAGCAGAATCTCAGGAGCTTGCAGAGCACTTTTAGACTTACATTCTGCCAACATTAGAAGTTTTACCCAGAGCTATGGACAGTGCCACTAACATCTATACCAGCTATTTCTGTAGACACTCAAGTTTCCCAAGTGCTTCCTCTGTACACAAATCACTGTTTACCACAGGCTTTCCATTTTCCAGAGCCTCTCTTAAAAGGAATGCTAACTTTTACTTGCAAGTACAAGGACATTCACAATCCAGGAAGAAGTAATTGCTTACAAAAGCACACCTGTACTTGACAAGGACAAAAAATGAAAGTCAAGGGTGTGACTCATATAATGATACCTCCTTCCCACTAACCTCCTCTTCCCATTCGCTATCAACGTGTCACACCCTTATTTAAGAAAGAGTTAACCACTCTATGTTTCATAATTTAGCCATCTATGTACCTTTAAAACATTACCAAGTGCTTTTAACCAAGAATGACTATTCATAATACTCATTTTACTGAAGTACAACTG
Source organism: Margarornis squamiger (assembly GCA_035222235.1). NCBI lineage: Eukaryota > Metazoa > Chordata > Aves > Passeriformes > Furnariidae > Margarornis > Margarornis squamiger. The sequence continues at coordinate 2,469,189 of JAWWTY010000002.1, forward strand.
ATGCATTTTGCTTTCATACATACACTTAAATGTTCCTCATAAAGTAAGATTAGTAAATACTATCCTGTTTTATCAGGATAGCTGTACTGACCAAAGCCTTAGAGTGTGAATGAGTCAAACACATTTTTTCTATTCTTACTCTCAGTGAAAGATATTTAAGTTATCTCCTCATAATGGCTTATAATTTTTAAACATTTAGAACTATGTCTTTTCTGGGACAGGGAGGAGTGATCACATTTCAACCATAAAGAATTCCTAGATCATTCTCTTTCAAAATGTAGTTTGTTTCAGGAAATAAACAACTAAGTTAGGAGGCAAGTGTGGCAGGAACATCTGTCTGATTGGATAATTATTTCAAAAGAATGAAATTAAATCATGTTCTTCCTCCATGAAGTACAGCAAAGGATTACAGACCACTGTATCCAAAGCAGTATTGATACAAAACATTATTATTTCTTCTTATTGTCACTTGTATCACCTAATGATGAAGACCAGTTCTCTTTTATTATGATTAAAAAACAACCTAAAGGTTATTTTTGACCTCAAAGACCTAAAACAACCTTAACTTTCTCTCACCTTGTTACCACTGGGTCAGAGGCTCATAAGAAATTTTTAATTTCAAGAGAGATCTTTCCTAGTTTAACTGTACCTTACAAATCTCTACAGTTCCCCAAAACCCTCCATCATTCCTGAGCCATTTATCAGATGTTAGGATGCATACACTGGAGGAAACTGTGGTCCAGCGAACTAAGTCAGCTGAACAAGCTGAACTATGAAACCCCAGATGAGCAAATTTGCCTTTTAACCTTATATTTTCTTTGTAGAAAAATTCAAGGCTAATCAGTATCAGAGCAGGAGATATTACTATTACTTTTCTATCAGATCACACTCAGCTGGTACAAGTTGCCCAGTTCCACTAACTTTCATATAGTAATAACAATTCTCTCACCTTGAGGCTGGAACCTACATCATTAACTGCTGATACTAATTATCCCCTCAGTGCAATTAATTCCTTTTAAACAGGGCTAAAACAGCCTTTTTTATTATTTGTGCATAATGATTACTGAATGTAATCAACAAACATGCACAGTGCTTTGTAAAAAGCACAGGAAATCCCTTCCTCTACATAGCCTTCCTTCAAGTGCCTAAGAACTCACACATGAAACAGCTATCTGAAACAGCTAAATCCATAACTGCACATTTATGTTCAATTCTAGATGGAAGAATAGACTATATGCTGGGAAAACATTCTCCTTGTGGATTACAGTCTCTTTAATGATAACCCAATTAGGCCTATACACTGAAAAGATCTGGAAGACTTAAAAGTCCTATGTAATTTTGAAGTTCACAAGAGTGATTTACAAAAAAGTACAAATGTCTGTGACTTGTCAAAAAGGTGTCACTGAATAGGATACAAACATTGATGGTGTCAATGAGGCTTGATCATGACATAGAGCTAAAAACTCAATATGTAGTCATGGTGATCATAGAACATTCGTGGAAATTATGGTCTTGACCTCTTATTAATGGTACTTCAGATTAGTAAAGCAAAAGGGCTTTTAAATCCAGCATATTTTAGGATTCCCCCTCCTCCCGCACCCCCCATCCCCAGGTATGCTTTGCTGCTTCTCACAGCTCTCAGACTCTCAGTTCTCAGAACAGTGAAGCAGAAGAGAGCTGAGCTAAATTTCTGTTCCTGTGAGTTTTGCGCCAGTAGATACTTGCATGCATGGCAAGATGCTCCCCTGCACCTCCTTCTCTCTCTTGTCTCTAGCTTTTCTGTTACAGGAACATATAATAACAGGCACATGAGAAAGAGGAGTTTCAGCCTTACACCGATGGGAAAACTACTTATAAGAAAACTCCAAATATCTTAGGGTCCATGACATTTGGAGTGAAAAACCCAGCCTTCATGGGTCCTGTGTACAAGCCTCCTTCTGGTATTTAAGTATACGGAAAGAAAACTCACAGGAATTCCTCTTTATAATCACCATGGCCTATAGAAAGACACCACCCACCAACCCTAGCCAAACTCAAAGCCACTGATCATGTCTTACTTACATCCATAAACTCCACGTTGGCTTTTGGACCAGTGGTCTCATTAAGGATCTTAATGGCTACAGGAATCTTGACAGTCTCTCCCTCAGGGACCCAGATACCCTAGGAAAAAAAAAAAAGGTGACAAAAGACTAATAAGACAACAATCATAAAAACGTCATTTAGAGTTACACTTCTTTTTGATGTATTCTGTCACATCATGCAGATCAGTTATGAACATCAGAACTGAGAAAACACAGAGCTATAAAAATATTAAAAATCTCATAAACCTACTTCTTACATCAAAAGTAAACCCTGATGTAAATTGAAACATGTTGAATCAGTGAACATCCTCATCAAGCTGCTTTGATTTTCCTGTTCACAACAGGGTTTCTAAAGAGCAATGGCAGCATGTCAGTGACGTGCTTTTTCCACTGACTATTGATTCAGATGAAACTGAACAAAAGTCTGGATTTGTATCTGGATTCTCATGCTCAATTCTGAAGCTATCAGGAAACCCTCAAAACTGATTATCACCAGGTCCTAACATTGTGCAGTACCAGGATACCCTGAAAACAATATATTTAGAGTGAAACATTTAGGGACTATTTCTCTAATTAATTGATACTTGACAATTAAAAGCTTAGATGAGTAAAAAGGAAAATGAAAATTCACAAATTGTGTATGTTTTAGCTACTTTTCCATCCTTCTTGACTATTGCTGTGTTCTTGTCAGCCTCAAGGTACCCATCTCTGTTATCATCTAAGTATATTCAAACTGATTATTCATAAACCTATCAGCTCGAAGCTACAGTGGCCCGATTTGTGCTTCCTCTCTTTCCTCCCCAATCTGAAGATGAGTATCTGTCCTCCTTCAGCACTCTGACCTACCACATTGATTTGGCAGGTTTGAGTTGCTCTCAAAGGGTTGGGTAGTTGGTTTGACTTGGCCATTAAACCCCACTTCATGCCTCTGAGACTTGGACACCACCAACAGATCTTAAAAAATAAACACATCTTTTACAGAAGTACTTTTCCCTTGTGGGCTCCATGCTCCTATCCTCATTAAAGGGTGCATTTAACTCATCTTTTCTATTTAAATGGAAGAAACAAGAAGTATTTCAGTTTAGCTAATGATATCATTTTACAAGGTATTACTACTATTACAAGACACTTGTGAAACAAAAGACAAAGTGTAGTTTTCCAAAAGTCTACTGCAAAGCCATTATGTAAGGAAAGAATGACAAACTTTGATACTGCACTTTAATAGCAAGACAGCCCAGCCTGTGCAGTCCTCTTGCACATAAGAATGATTGTGGCTGACATGCCTCTGCTCACCAAGAAATAATATTTGCATGTCTGATTAAAACTGAAGTCAACATTTGAACCTGAAGATGTGCTCCTCCCACATAATTTCCAAGTATCCTTTCTGTCCCAGGTGTGTAGGACTCATGAACCATCCATGGGATGGAGTGCTTCACTGCAATGTAGAACTTGATTGTTCCAAAGTTAAATGAGGGAACTCTTTGGTGTATAGTAAAGACTCTTACCTTGTATACAGTTCCAAAGGCTCCAGAGCCAAGAACCTTGACTCGCTTCAGCTCGGTTTCCTTCAGGATTCGAAGCTGTGCTTGGTTGGGTGCTGTGCCACTTGGAGTCAAGGGTTCCACAAGCTATGAAGGAAAATCCCACAATCTTAAATATTTGTAAATGTGAAGACCCATTAGAAGCTTATACTGAAAACAACAAATCCAAATAAATACTGAAACAAGACAGTAGTGAGGGGCTATTGATCACTGATCTGCCAACTCGAGGAGGGGTTCCTCACCTTCAAAAGCAAATGAGCAATGCTACGAAACCAAGATACCTCATAAAGCAAGCCCTCACTCAACATGTAATAATTTCCACCAGAAAATGCACAATGGAATTATGAACTGGAAATTGAATTGCTGTCACAATAACACACCCAAGGACTTTTGCTAATGGAGGCAGTATAAATATTTTCTACATGACAGAAATATAGCATTTATTATCAATGCACCACATCCTATTTTTTCCCATTTTAATGTCTTTTAAGTTGACCATATTTCTTTTTAACAGCCCTGACTTAATGGCTCATCACATTCTTATTCTATTTTGAGTAAGGGACAATTTTTTGAACTTCTATTTTACCACACAGGAGAACAGCTTTAAGAAGAATACATCTTATAGCAGACTACGGATTTACAACAGCCACTAATTTACTGCAATTAAATAATTTGCTCAAGATGTCCCAAGAAACTTTGTAAATGAGTCATAATGGCACATTCGGATAAAAATGCTCTTAGATCTCTATGTTATACCATCTCTGACAGAAAAACAATGTTTCTTTAAAAATAAATTAAAATACATTAAAAGGACAATACTCTAAACAATGAAAAACAGCCTCTTCCTTTAGAGGGAAAATAATTCAGGGCTACCACTACTCAAATTGGTCTGAAACCACTGCAAGCATAATCTGAGGCTTGCACTCGATTTTAGAGTGATTTCTCTTTCCTCTTCCTTCCCACTTTAGATGTCCAGTACTCATACCACAAAAGAAAGGCTTACTTTAAAAGAAAATTAAGCAGGTTGGCAGCATACTTCTGTATTTTCAATTTGTGAAGGATGAAAAGAGCTTCTGTGCTACAGTCCACTGAGACAGGTAGGGCAGGGAGAAGTTGAGGTGTGTTGCGGGGATCTAAAAAAGGCTTGCAGAGTTTTATGGAGAATGATCTACATAAAGAATAGGTCTATTACAGCCTCCAGCTAGAAAGAAAGACTTCAGCTGAAGCTACATTGCTTTTGTGTTTATCTCAGGCTGCTTCTGATTTAATATTCAGTTTCTAAGCCAAGACAACAGCCTCCCCACATGTTCAGTAGGAGGCTTTGGTCCCTCAGGACTATTGTCAGCCACAGTGTTTATCAGACTAAATGGAGAATGATAGCTGGACTTTGAAGTCAATGCAACCTTGCTTAAAATAATTTATGCTTAAGTAAGGGCTGATACAATGGCAAGATTTATGTATCTAAAGGCACTGAAGCTTTTTACACAGCTCAACAATATTTAACAAGCAACACAAATTGTACCCGTGCATAAAGGTACTTGTGCAAACAGACTGGGGATGAATAAATCATTTACTCCCAGGCTTTGCTGTGGAGATGAGTGGGAGTAGGACCCTTGGAACAGAACTGAAAGCAGCATTTTTAATAAAGCCTTATCCAAGATTCACTAGCTAACAGTATTCCCAAGCTTTATTATCTTACAAAGGGGGACCCTAATTTAAAAGTATCATAATTTGCAAAGTGTCTCAAGTATAGGACCAAGGAGGTGGTAGTAAACACCTTTGCTGCATCTGATAACAATTTAATGTTATGTTTAAATATACTTCCTAGATTGTCCCTTCCACGACTGGCGTTTCAAAGAGCAGGATGAAGTGGGCAGAGCACTCTGCTATAGCTCCACTACACATTTTTGCCAGTACAACTGTTAACTTCAATTGATTAAGCTCTGGGAAGTATCTTGGCTTAATAAAATACATTATTATTACTGATCATGACTACAGACTTTGAAAAAATCTCGACCACAAAAGCGTTGTAGGCACTGGGAACAACAGTAAGTGACAATCTCCGCATTTAAGTATTCCTGATGAGCTTAAGTTCGTACCAGGTCTTGCTGAAGGAGCTTAATTTAGTCTTAAAAGTTGACCTAAGTAGACGCTGAATGGGAACCTCTAATATTTAAGTATGAGAGCTGCTAAATGTACTGATGAACTGGGATGGAAGTTTAGCTGAGAGCAGAATGGGAGTTTAGAAATGTGGTGGAACATGGCTTTGTGATCATAGGGAACTTTTTTTGGTCTTCAGAAGTCATGAATCTATATAAGTACAGAAAACTAGAATCCTGAAATAGCTTCATTCTTTCCATCAGTTTAATCTGCATAAGTTAGCAAAAGGATTTCTACAGATCTCTCTAGTAACTAAAGACCTGTACATAATTAATAAAATTAATTAAAAGAATAGCCTGCGTATCTTTTCAAATAATCTGTGAGAAGCAGCGCACTCTCACCTCGGTCTCAAGGAATCTTCGCAGTGCTCTCTTCTTTTTAATGCTTTTGCGCCGAACATACACAGCAAATGTCAGGCCCACAATGACAATGATGAAGAGGCCACCAATAACTCCCGCAGCAATCAGAGGGGTTCTAGCAATCAGAATCAGAGATTTTATTTTTAGGTAGGGTGAAAGACCAAAGAATGATGGGGAACATAAAATATAATCACTTGGTAAACTTATTAGCTGCCTTATGACCAGAATTCCAGTCCAAATGGGAAGTCAGGGCAAACACATCAATATATGTGGTATGACTGCTTGTTTTTAATCAATATACCAATTCTACTTATTTTTCAAACCACCATGCACATGTGAGGAGTTGTGTGGACAAGGAAACACAACATGCATTTTGATGGCAAATGCAAATCTGCAATGGCAAAATGAGGACACAGGTATCTGCACTTCCTGCAAGAGCTTTAACAATGCTGACTCTTTGGCTCCATCTACATTAACTCACAGGCTTGTGAATTTAGGGGAAAACTAATGAAATATTCCCAATACTGATATAATGTGCCTTCCTGAGTAGGGAAGAAGTGAGAGGGAACTTCACAGACAAATATGGAGGCATTGTACTTGTACATCTTCTTCAGGTTGAGGATATTTATATCTGAACAACATAATCCATACGAGAACCATGCACCCTCTTGGAACTTTTTGTTCCTCACTACTACACACAAACATTTTGATCAGGGGTTACGATTGCACCCACCTGTTTTTGCTGTGGCTTTTCAGCACAACCCAATCCCAGACCAAAAGACTGGTGTGTTGGAACCAAAAAACTCCTGTGAACAATCCCAAGCAAGGCTCAGCTTCTGCACAAGACCTGTTTTCCCCCTTCTACTCCTTTACCTCCTCTGAACTTTCCAGGCTCTTGATCAGCATGAGCTGCAGTTACTAATTTGTTTTTCTGCGGTGTTAAGATATAAAAGGCTGGCCTCACGGTAGATACTATGTAAGCACTGTCTCAGTCTTAGGTGCCCACGTTTGGAGATCATCTAGACAGGCAGTGGAGAAGTCAGGCTCCCTCCAAAGAAAAAGTCAAAGCACTACCCTAAATTAGAGAATTTCACAGCATACCAACAACTTACCAACAAAAACACACTCAGAGAATTTAACATCCCTCCAACAAAGACAGGACAGTTGCTGAAAAGATGGGTAGAAAGAGAGAGCATGACAACTGCAGAGTATAGACAATGCCAAAGCCACTGCCTGGTAAGTACAGGAAATAGGTTAACTGTTCTCAAGCTTGTGGGAATATCACTGCTATGCTTTAACAGCCTCCCTTGGTTATATCTGAACGATGATGAAAGGTACATTATTAAAAATGTACCACACAGCTACTGAAAATTTGAAGGAGTCTCCCACAGAAATAGTAAATTGATTTATCTTACCCTTTATTCTTTTTACAACTTTCCACAAAACAGAGCAGTGGGAAGCAGTGCCATCTAACCTGGTTTGGTATCTGAAGGTGTGCCTACATTACCACTGACAAAGCCTCATAATCCCACATCTAGGTATTCAAGCATCATATTTAAAGCACCATTATCACATTTTCCCAGGGAAAACACATTAACAGTACACAACACTAAGGCCTATTATAGTTCACAAACTTTATGACAGAAACTGTAAAGTCTGCAAATAAAGGAAGCTGAATATTGTCTGGCTGAGAAATGGCTTATGATGTTTGGGAAGCACAAGTCCAGTACCGCCCACTCCCCAGGCAGAGACACTCCTCCTTCAGCATGTCTGGCCTTAAGACACATGGCTCTTTCTAACCTCACTGGCTACTCTGTGATTTTTAGTGCAGAACTCACATTAAAGGACATGGCATACCCATCCAGAACAATGTTCCTCTTCGTTTGCATGTCTTTCCATGTTGCTGATGGAAGAAACTCTTTAATAGGCACTTATGAAAAACCCTGGACATTAAAAGAGGTCTATTGAACTTGTACTGACTAATGCTCTTGAGGAATTTTTTTTAATTCAGTTTTTTTACTGTATGAACAATCATATAATTTTTAACAAACATCACCAAACCACAGACTGACAAAACAGGCTGGAGAACTTGGCTTTAAAGTGCATATTAGTAACTAGCATAAGAGTTGTCAAAGTAAGTAATTAGTTTTGTGGTTCTGTGTACTCTAAAAATGGTCCAAATAATATTTACATGATAGACCATAATAAGGAAATGGTTTCAAAGGAGACAGAAGAACCAGTGAAGAAAAGAAAAAAGTAGTTACATATTCTTTGCAGCCCTTTTAATTTTTGTAGAGTACATGGGGGGCTCAAAATGGTTCTTTATGATCCATCATGTCAACTCTCACTGACTTTCAAAGAATGACCTCATCATTTTCAGCAGGAAATTGAAAAAAGCAAATAATTTTCAATAACTTCACCAAACAAGTATTTTAGTCATTAATATGAAATATGCTGTAATTGAATATTATACCTGAATTTTCAGTAGGTGTCATTTAAACACACTATTAAACAAGTTTAAAAAGGAAGCCTGAAAGGAATAGTACAGCATCTGAAAAAACCCAAACATATTTAAAGGCTAAACAAGTAAGTCAAATACAGAAAAAGTTCTATTTTCCACTCAAATAGTGATCAGATGCCTTCATTCCCAAGCCCACTACCTCTACATCAAAATGCTGTCAGAACCAAACATCCCAGACCTAAATGGATGTGATTGCACACTGAGCAGCTTCTCCTCCCTGTGCTGCTGAGCTAAGCCCCAAAGTAAACAACCCTGTGGATTATGTGCTCCAGGACCAAATGACAAGTCTCTGCCATCACAGCTTCCCGGTACCACCAGTGTGCATCACCTCTGTTTCCAACCACATGTAGATATTTACTAAGCCTGGTCTTCTGGGTATCACCTACAGCATTTTTACTTATGTTTGTTAGGCTGAGTTTGCTTTTTCTCTCTCTTCTGCTGCTATGGTCAGTTCTCCTGGATAATTTCTCTACTATTTTCATGCTTGTTGTGCCTTATATTTAACACCCTGATGATTTCATTAACTAGCTGTTTACCTTTCCGCTAAGTAAGGTTGTTCAACATGGATCCCTGCATGGTGGCACTGATGAGAGATGTTTACTGAAGGCACAAAACTTTCTCCCATTTTCATTTTTTAATCCAATCCTTTTTTTTGCATATGCACCTAACCAACAGTTCAGCTTCACAGACAGCTGGACACACAAATCTCTTTATCTTTCATGGCATTATGGGTTTAATCCACTTGTATTTTTATGATGTTACAGTCTCACAACCACCTCAGTGTCTGCAATTCCCTATCAAAAAAACCCATCCTGTTAAGAGTCATTTTTAAAAGTATGGAGGCCTAATGGGGCTCAGAAAAGCTAAATTCAAGCAAGGAGTGGTAGTCCCATATCAGTCCTGCCTGTTCAGCATAATTAATGGAGAGGCAAAAGTTGACCATAGCTCACATTTCTTACAACTCCACCACTAGACCAAAAGAAACTCCTGATACAGCCAACTGCTTTCCTTTACACACTGAAAATCTGCTCCAGAGTATGGAAACAATCTCTTCTAGGTGTTTCTGGATTTTTATGCTCATCAAAACAGACTTATCAGTCCAAGAAATATGGTCCTGAATCATAATTCAACTCCATATAGTTAATTTGCTGTCCCCCACAGGTCCCTCAGCTGAAGACAGAATACCCAATTAATAACTGGAAAAGGTGACAGCAGGAAAGACTCTGGGAGATTAAAAAAAAAAAATAAATAAAAAATCACACCATGTAAAAATCCTGCCTCAAACTATAAACTGTGTATCTGTGGCAGATTCAAGTATTCCCTTATGAGAAATGGATAATATCTACTGTGTTTTCATATTTAGGAACATGTAACACCCACTTCCACACATCAGAACTGAAACTAAGTTCAAAGTTACTATTCCAAGACGGACAAGGATGCTCAACAGTGGGGCTCACATCATTCCATTCACTCTAAAATATCAGAACATCTGTAATTCCCATGGTGTTCTAAGAGGGGTATTAAAGCCTAATTACTGATTTAGATGAGTACACCCTCTCACACTCTTGTCTGAAGAGTGCACCAGAAGGGGGAAAGGAAATTGAGTTGTGGCTCATGGAGTAAAGCTGACAAAGAATGCCTGTTTCTCTATCTTTGGCGTTAACCCACCTAGTATGATATGTAAAGAAACTGAGCTTTGAAGACAAGATGTTAGAGGGCTTTAAGTTCCTGTCTCAACTTTCCCATCCTTTGAGTTTTTATATACATATCCAAACAGGATTCATTGCAACTTTGAGTATTTGCTAAGTAGTTCCTTCTTGTAAATCTTTGTTATCAGGGCATTATTATTTCCTGATGGAGGATTCACACATCCTGCATTCCTCATCTCTTCCATCAGTGGGGGGTTTGGCTGACTTTGAATCTGCCCTTTAAGAGATCTGATGGATTCTGCTAATCCTAGAATCATAATCTGAGTATTTAAAACATACAAGATAAACAACCAGATGGGGAAGCAAATTTGTGTATATTTTAATAGCTTCTCTCTGCTGTGCAGCACTCACTGGCAGAGCTCTATAACCACAGCTTCCAGAGTGCCTGGTGTTTATGAAACGCAGCTCCCCAGGGTGGGAAGGATTCATCTAATGTTATTCACACCAAGACGTGCTTTGCTTTATATTTTTCTTTTTTCAAGAACAAGGCTCCCTTCCCCCTCTCTCCACCTAATCTGAGGGCATTTGAATACTGACAAATGTCACTATTTATGTACAGATTAGGAGTTTTTATCACCCATAAACACAAATTTTAACTCACAGCTGATCTCACAGTTACACAATTACTACCAATTTCTCTTTAATCCAGAGATGGGCAAATTGTCAGCTAACCACAAATTTTCAATATACAAAATTACCTCAGATTTGCAGTCTATGTCTGGGTCCACACAGCAGTTAAATATCACCAAACATCAAACACAGCTTTCATTTTGGGCAAGGCTAATGTGGACAAAATTGCTTTTTCCTTAACCACACTAGTTCCTATATCAAAGCCTTCCTCAAGCAACCGTTTTAAGGATATTTCTAGATCACTATAATCAAGTTACCTGTATGCCTAGAGATTTTTCACCGTTTTTGCCGAATAAGAACAGCATGTACAGAACAGACAGTTGCAGTCTCTAAGTAACAGTGCACAGACCTTCCTCCTCTAGCATATCACTGGCCAAGATGTGCTATTAGGATACATCAAAATGTTTCACATATGTTGACATCATTTATTGAAAGTTTACACATATTTTGTTCACACATTTTTGTTTACTGAAAATTTAACACCAAAAGACACAAATATATTATGTTGTGCACTCCCTAAAATGTAAAAATGTGTCCTATTCATTCCTCTTTTTTTTTAAAAGAAGATAGAAGTCTTCATTTCATTCAGCAAAATAAATGATAAAGAAAAAATATTAAGTATAGCTTTAAAAATTAATACAATCTAGCATTCTAGACATTAATATGTATTGATTATAAATTAATGACATCTTTATTATCATTAAGCAGCATACAGCGCACAATAGATTTCTTTAGAAACTAGTTTTAAATCTGAATGGCATAATTCAGAACAACCACTCTGTTGGTTTTCACTATAAATTACAAAGAACTCTCCATTTTAACTCCCTGTTAAGAGCTGACTGGGAATGACTACTGAAATCTCTGGGATTACAGCATCAATATGAAGGCTTTTTATGGGCTTCTCTCCTGTCAAACTGAAAAGCCCAAATAACAACTCCTGCACCCTCTGTTATTTTTAGGCTGAGATTTTTCTTTCTTTTATTCAATTCAAAAAATGGAATGCTATTCTTAAGAACAGCAACTCTGTTTTAAGGCTTGAGCTTTAAGCAAACAGATTAGCATTCTTTTAAAAATACGCAAAGTAAGGCCCCATATAGATTGATTTATCTGTGACACAAAGCCAGTTAAACCCACTGGACTGGACTCATAGGTGAAGCCAGTTCAAGTAAAAGAGCAATCGTCTTTATAAACTTGTCCCATTTCCCAGTTTCTTGTGGAAGAGTAATATTTTGCTTTTAACAAAGGAAACTAGAGCTGTAATGATGACAGGTGCTGACGGACTGCTCTGAAACCAAAACTATCAATGTTAGCTCAAAGAGTTTCTCTCTGCATAAAGAATTCTGGTTAGAAGCAATCAACTCTGCCTGGTTCTCTGCAACCAGTGGCAGTCAACTGGCTTATCATGTCTGTGCACATGAAATCATTAATCAAGAAAACACGCTTTCTTCAAATAGAAACATAAACTACTATGGTGGCACTGTTTGCTATTCATTCGCTGTTAGATCCAGAAGTACCACAGAGCATGTTACATCGCTTGAGAAATACATGGTACTGTCCATATTAAATTAGTAGGTAGCCAAAACATGCAGTGGAAGCTGGGTCAAACCATAAAGAATACACAATATGAAGGAATATTCAGGAGTATTTAAAAAAAAAAAAAATTGAGGAGAAAAGATGTTTGAATATGGTGCTCTTCCTTCTGTTACATTTTTTCTAACACTTTTCTAATTCCACTGAGGGAAGGTGTTTGTAATTAACTTCAGTTTCAGTTAAATGTTTGCTGAAATTGAGCTATTCAACATAAGAAATATTCAAACCTATATATAACTACATATGTAGACTGCATAGATGAACTGTCTACCTTTAAGGAGTTGCAAGAGAAAAATTTCTCTATGTGATGCCCTTCATTTTTACTTTACTTCACAAATCATCATCTTTCTTTTGCAAATGCATTGATCTCTCTTTTTATACCTGCCTCTTTTGACTGCTTTTTTTGAATGCTAGTCTTTCCTGAGTGTAATTGTTCAGAAGATTCGTAGAGCCCAGAGCAGATATTTTGTCTTAAGTGGTTGTGACCACTAGACTTTTTCCTGTTCCAGCTTTGAATCACGTGGGGAAACAAGTATTTGCTTTCACAAGCTCCAGGGGTATTTCACAATAGGGAAACTTCAAGGACTGTATTTGGGGCCCAAGACCAACATTCTATCCTGGATTCCCTTCTCTGAAGATTTTATGACTTTATGTTTCTCCTTTATGAAAACAAATTCTGCACATTAAAGAGAGCCCCAGCTTCTGCTGGACCACCTCTCCAAAAAGAACAAGTCCCTGCACATGATGGAGCAGTTAGACTAAGGTTCAGCACTGGACACTGGCAAAGTGAAAAAAAACCCCAAATATCTAAACTGAAAGAGAGAAAATTTAAGTTAGATATATGGCAGAAGTTCTTTACTTTGAGGGGAGTGATCCCTGCCTCAGATTGCCCAGAGAAGCTGTGGCTGCCCCATCCCTGGAAGGGTTCAAAGCCAGGCTGGAGGGAGCTCTGAGCAACCTGGTTTGTGGAAGGTGTCCCTGCTCATGGCAGGGGATTGGCACACGATGATCCTTAAGGTCACTTCCAACCCAAACCATTCTGGGATTTTATGAAAACAAACCTGATAAACAGATGAGAACAGATCTGTCACACTATGTTCCCAATCTTGAAATTTCTTGTCATATCCAATCATTTGTTCTGTAATAAGACCTTCTAACAAGTGGTAGCATTAAAGCATTTTTTGGACCTGTGTTTGAGATTAGAGTGCATAGAGGACTTACAGGATGTGTTTGGAAAGACACATCTATATATCATTCATGTGTGACATGCATTCATACATACACGATTGAAAATCTTTTCATTCAAAGTGGAAATCAAAATAGTAACACTTCAAGATAACAACACTTCATTCTGCACTGGCATAAATATATATAAATAATTGTAGCATTTGAGACATTTATGAAAATGCTAGTAATGGCCATGGTGCTGTTAACTTCAATATACATTTTAGCTACTCATCATTTGAGTTCTAAATATGCAGAAGTTATCTTTGTGGTGCATACCAGTGAATAAATGCAGCCAGTTCTCATAAATATAAAGGAAAATCCAAGGTAGATAAAGAGCAGGGTATAAAGAATTTCTTTGAGTGCGTCTGATGCTGCTTTTAGATTTATCAATATTATTTTATATTGAGACATACTGTCTAAATGTCCTACACAATTATATTGATCATTACAAAATCACATTTTATTATTAGGAAAAATCTCCTCACATAAAATTGATATTCTCTTTCTGAAATAGGTTATACAGGATTATATCCTATATGATAATATGCTGAGAATTCTTCCACGTCCATAACTTACCAGTCATCTCCCTGTAGAGTTCTTATATTACCAAGTGAAACAGAGAGAAACTCCGGAGTATCTTGCAACTCCTCTCAATTCCAGTCATCATGCCACTGCAAACACTTCCCCCAGAGGCCATTCCAACAAGAAAAGTTCATCTTAGAAGCTCCAAACTCACACACTTTCACTCCTCCATTTCCACAGCCACCCAAAGGAATCTCTTCCACTTCACTGTCTGTAAGGCAAGTCAAGGGAAACCAGCCTTTGTGAGTATCATCCTCATCAGCTATTCCCAGCTCTGCTAATTTTTTTTTTTTTTTGGTGTGTTTGTTTATGTATGCAGCAACTTCCTACCATCTTGATAGTCACAGACGTGACTTGATTGGAAAAGTAGCTTATGTCCATGCTGAGGCTACTGCTCAGGGTAACCTGCACTCTCCAACAGCTGTTTTATTATGATTATTTTGCAGTACAGTACAGCCCACATAAAGAAAAATGGTAATTTTGTAAAACAACTCTTCTTTATCCCAAATTTCTGTATTATAGAACATTACAGAACTTATTGCAGATACTGCCTTATCTATGCAACTTCCAAATGTTAAAAAAGTCATCTTTCAACAGCTGCTAAAATCCCAGAACAGTGCAGGTCAAGCATCTGGGGAAGCGGTGATCTGGCTTAAAAATCTCTTTTTCCTCCTTCATGCCTTAAGATCCATAGTGTATAGATTGTTAATATGGCTTTGAGCACTTTAGAATAGCATTAGCAAATAACCCTTTGTTAATATCTCAATTTTTGAGATATTGTTTAATATTCCTCATCACAGATTTCAATGGATGAAGATGGATATCTAAATCCTATAGAATGTACCTAGAAAAACATAACAGACATGTTTCTGAAGATATATTCTAGTCAAAACTATTCAGGAGGCCCAGAAGCCTTGAAGTGGTTCCAAGCAGGACAGGAGATGCTGACGAAGGGGAAGACAAGATGATGATAAATGGTCGTCAAGACCTCCGACTCAAATTCAGAAGGCATGTCAGGGGTGGGGCAGAGGTGTTACTGTGGGACTGAGAGTTATGCAAGTGGGTGTAACAGTATCAGGTAATGCTTTGAATTGTTAATTAGATAACTAAATAAAAACACGAGGCTTTTGTAACTCTGTATGCATGCTTTTGAAGAAATTAGATTCTTGTGCATCCGATGTTGTAATAAACGGAATGCTGCCTGCTAAAACTCACAAATTGAGTCTTACGGGTTTTCTTTTAAGAGCCAATTTTAGGCATTATCTTTCAGCCACAAGCCCCTTTCTTTCCCTGAGTCCCCAAACCTAAGTACCAGCCTTTTTGCCATCCACTGACTTTTGTGCCTTTTAGGTCTCACAGCTTTTGAAACTCATTAGGGGTCAAGAAAACAAGCAGAGACAAGCCTCTGGGCACCTTTTTTATCCCTGCCTCTGTTGTAAGGGAGAGAGGGATTGCTTCTCATTCCACTTAAAAAATACCTCTATTTGAAATATTTTAGTCATCAACAGCACAAAAAGGCTGATGAAACCTTAAGAGAGCACACAAACATACTGCTAACAGCTATAGGTTTTGGCTTGCTTTCTTAAGGGTACCCTTTTTCTTACTGGAATTTTCCTGGAAATTGCTCCCTTATTTTAAAAATCCATTGATTAAAAGTTGACTCAAACATCACAAAGTTTGGAAATTGTAGTGTGATCCACAGGTTGATCCAGGAAAGCAGAGTACAGAGTTCAGCCAAAGTTGAAATGGTAAGACAGCACTGAACTCAGCCTGCATCCAAGTTATTCACATGCAGAGGGCATCACTGCCACAAGGGAGGGAAAAGCATAGCTACAGGAGATGGGACTATTTTAAAGCAAGGATATTATCTCTTCAATCTTTTCTTTGTCTGTTACCCTTACTGGGACAGAGACAATGCATATTAACAATTAGTGGTCCATTTTAATGCAGGAATACTTTTTACCTGTTTGGTTTTTTGGGTTTTTTAACCCTACATCAGATCATGAGGGGCAGGGAAAGATGTAATTTACTTCTGAAATTTACACAATTTCTTTGGGAAGATTATTCAATGAAGCAAAGCAATGCACACTGGTATAGAGCCCACTGACATGAAGTGAAAATATTCCGATGGCTGATTCAAGCCTGCTGGGATGTTAGAAGAGACTGGTTTGGCCACTGCCATGTTGTTGAACTGCCTGAGTGGAATTAGTCCACTTCCCTCCAGTCTACTAGGTCATTGCAGTTTCTTTGCTTCTGACAAACCAGCCTACAGGATCTGTATATCCTGGTCCATGCTCCCGGCATTATTTTCAGATGAATTTTCAGATGAACATGCTATATTATCAAAAGCAGGGATCACGGTGTCTTGTCTTCTCTTCAGCATGACCTACAATGCCATCAAACCTACAGATTCTAATTTCACTGAACCTTAACAGCATTAACTGGAGCAAAAGAAATGGCAGCAAATTGAAAACACATCCTCTGTTCTTTTTGTTTGCTTCTACTCTTCTGCTGTCACCTCTTCTTTTTACTCATGTTAGGGTGCTTTGCAGCTTCTGTTGCTTCTAAGCTTTTGTGCTACTTGATTTCAGTGATATATGCAAACATCTTAGTTTTACTACAAATAGACAACTATGAGTTAAGATGGAACAGCAAGTACAATAAGAACATGTAGCAAAAATCCAAGAGGGCCTTTTAGGAGGCAAGCAACACACCAGTGTATTGCTTTGATATCTTGTGTTTCCAAAGGACACACTATGTCACAGGAAAAGTTTGTGAGTCTAAGACAAATAATTTGAGTAAACTGCTCACACTTCTTATTTAAAAGGTTGATTGCATTTCAGACAATTTTACTTCATGTATTACAAGAAAAGCTTTGTATCATTGACAAATCAGGGATTATGTAATGACTGGATCATGTTTAACCAAAGCTTGGCCTTTGTCCTGATGGTAAGGTTGTATTTGTTCTCCGAGTTCTGTATAAATACCACAACTCTTCAGTATGAGACTACCAAATCTGCTGAGATGAACCATGACATGCAAATACAGTTACCTCCTCACAACTCTCTGCCAAAGAAAAGTTCAGTCAGAAGTAGACATTTTTTCACAGTATCCCACAATCTTTCCTTGCCTGTTTCATCATTTGCTCAATCTCAGATAACTACAGAAATGAGTTTCTACATTATCTTCTATTGATTAAATAGCCAATATGTCTGCAAAAGAGCTTGTTCACCAGCATGTGAAGATGGTGTCATTAAAAATTTACATCAGACTGAAAAAAAGGCATGAAGTTTTCTGACAGCAGTACAGACAAGATCTGAATGAGTTTCTCATCTCTCACAAGCAAAAGACTGCTAGTGAACAAGAATATGCAGCAAAACAGAAATCTCGAGTAAAGTCCTGTGGAACTCCCACTCTGTGCCTCATCACAGCTGACAGGAACCAAAGTCCAGGATTTCACAGCTAGATTTGCTTGTTTGGAATCAAAATTCAAAGGAGGTCCCAATCTTAGAGCATGAGCCAAAAACTGATTGTAGCTGGAAACTACCATCGTGCACATGGAAGTCCTATTGTCACACTGTAAGCAATGACAGGAGGAACCAGGACAACTCTCTGCCCCAAGTATCTATAGCACAGCCTCTAGGCTCAGCACAAACTCATCATGCATGCAAGAAAAAGTCCCAGTCTTGATTTTACAAGTCTGATACTGGAGAAGAGAACATTAGCAGGAAAAATAATTCCAGAGATTATTAACCCTCATTAGAAATGCAGTGGCATTTTGCTGCCTTGAATGTTTCTCAGATTTCATTACCTCACAGACTCCTACCCTCCTTTTCAGTCTGCTAGACTAGTGCCATCCTTAACCAAGCTTTTGCTCCTTAGCTGTGTGCTTTTAGAGGATAATTTGGGTCTTGCACTTTCAGCCAAAATAAGCTTTCACTGTCTGAATCCCCAAAATTCTTCATTCTAAGGCACAATGTACTATTCTTTCTGGCTCTTCTCTAAAGCCTCCCTAACAGTCTTGAGAAAACAGTCAGTCTCTCTGAAGGTACAAGGTCTACCTTCTTGTTTGACTCTATCCACTACCACTGTAACAAGGTAGAAAAGAGACAAAACATCTGTACTGTACAGAAAAGAGATGTAAAGGAAGCTGAACTAACAGAGAGAGGGCATGGCACAGGAAATGAGGTTAGTATTTTCTACTTTCCTACTAGAATCTGAATGTGGTTATTTGCAACTACTACCCAAGAGTACAGATAATTTATAGGACATTTTCCCACCCTGTTATTTCACTTTACAGGATGGAAAAAAAAAATGTGGTAAGATTAAGTAATTTGGTCTGGTGGCCTGATTTACGAATGCTCTCTTCTGGCATGGTCGCTGGTATTTGTGGCAATGTTTCCACCTTTGGTAACAGCTGCAGTACAATTTTCCACAGGCAGCACCAAGGGACAGAAGGTTGTTAAGTCCTTTAGTCTATAGCTTGTTTAATTAGTTTGCAGGCTACACACAGGTAAAATATCAAATTGAAAACTGATATTTCCATTTCTGCAAAAAACAAATGAAAACAACTTACTTTAAACTATACTATCACCATTGACAATGTATCCACTATTTTTGATCCAATGCTGGAAAAACTGTTGCAAATTAACTGAGAAGTAGAACACAGATTTTTGTATGCAAACCAAAAAAAAAAGCTAACATCAATTGCAGACTTCAAATGTAAATTCTCATCTGCATCAAGGATTCTAGATTCCATCATTCCACCAAATATTTAACTGGTGTTAAACAGGCAATGAGTAGCATGCATGTGGGGAAGTTCTTGCAAGATTACTTTATAGATACCAGAAAGGAATAAATCCCAAACTCAAATGTAGTCTGCACCTACATGGCTTGACACACTAACTTTGATCTGAAGAGATCTAATTAAGCAGACTTAGCTGTATAGATTCTTACAACACCAGCAGAGTACTACAAACATACTGCTCTAAAGAAACCCATCCAAGAACTTCCTGTTTTATGCTTGAATTGCAGCTCCTTTATTACTTGACAGGCCATGGAGTAGGCCAGAATGCAGAGAATTAAGTCTGGGCTTGACTCTCCACTCAAATATATTTATCATGTAAATTTTCTAAATACAAAAGAGCAACAAATTCTACACTACACAGGTAGATTGGAAGCAAGACTGTAAGGTTTAGGTCTAATTTATTATATGTTAAATATTAATGAATTATTAAGAAACCATTCCTGAGGTTTAAACAACTCTGCATCATACATATTGCTAAAGCTCTACAAATGTATATTTAATAATAGATAATTTATAACAATGTTAAATTTAAATTAAATCCTCATTTCCAGCTATGAAAGAAAGTCATTGGAGAGTGGTCAGATATATACTCTTGCTTTATAGTAAGGTTGCTTCTTCATAGAATAGTTTTATTTCTGCATTGTATATTATAAGTGCAGCCAAACCAGCAAAGACACACAACATAAGGCCTATTTAGCCTGATGAGCAGTGACCTCTGACAACACAAGGCCTATTTAGCCTGACAAGCAGTGACCTCTGCAATGGTGCTGTGTGTTGTTTTCCATTCTAACATGACATTTTCAACTCAGATGTCCTAATGCTTCTTGTCTTTCCACAGTGACCTGTCATGTTTGGATTAATCATTTAATATTTTTACTGCCTATAGTTTCAAGAAAAATAACTTAGTTCATTTTCCAAAACCAACAATTTTCTTATTTTAAATGTGTTTGAAAATTCATTTTGCATCTTGTGGTAGCAAAGCAAAGCAAATACCACAAAATACTAAATCAAATAAAAGCTTTCATTGAGATGTCCCTGCAAAGAATTTGGTTAGGACCTGACAAAACCCTATTCATGTTATCTTGTCTGATAAACAGACCAAATACAAGTCTCTGCACATTTCTGCAAGAAATCTGCTTGCTTGTTCTGTAAGACTGGGTGCTGCACTCATGGTTTTTCAGATCTCAGCAGATGAAGAAAGCATAAAGGCCAGGACATGTCTAGTGAGACAGTAAGGATTGCCACTCCTCTATCTGTAAGGCAGCCTCTGTAATCTCTGACTGACATTTCTCTTCTTGGCAGAGAACTACTATGCAATCACAAATATTACCCAAAATGATCAAACATGCAAAGCTGCTGAGAAACTTGGTCAATGAGTATCAACTGTCTCAAAATACTGCAACTTTTTCACTCACATTCCACTCTTTGTATAACAAACTAGCAGAAAACAAGAGATTTCTGGCCTTATTCTATCCTGTACACTCAACAGGATCCTCAAACTACTGGAGTCACAGAATAGATTTAAACAACTTGGTCTAGTGGGAGATGTCCCTGCTCATCCTGCAGGGGGGATGAAACTAGATGATTTTTAAGGTCCCTTCCAACCCAAACCGTTCTGTGATTCTATGTGCTCAGCAGGAAAGAAGGAAAACCCATCTAACCCCTTTCCTAAAAAGACTGGTCTTACTAAGTTGAAGAAGTAAAAAGTGGAGGAGCTAACAAAATCACTGTAGTGACTTTCATTCATGTCACAGGGGTACACCAAATGTACCCCTCCCAAAGCTCCAGGCAGGGAAATGCTGTTGCAACAATAAAAGTGCTCACAACAAAGGTCTGGCTTGAAAACCAGTTCAGAAGAGGTAAGTTCTGACACAGAACTGGGATTTCTCTATCAACCTGTCCTAAACAGATTACAGCTCTATCCAACCCACAGAGGCATAATCAGAAACTGCCAATTTTTCTAGTGTTGATTCTTTAAAAAAAATGTTTCTTCAATTGCTTCATTATAATACAGTATCAGAAAGCTCCATCTTAAAAGTCTCTCAATAGTAGTATTTTTTACTGATCAAGTAACATAGCTTAGTTTGTACTCACAGATCTTATTTTCCCTTTTATTTTATACATAGATCCTCTTCCCTTCCATAACAACTATAATTATTTCAAAAAGTAATGGGCATATGGAACACTTTCCTCCAAGCAATGGAACAGAACACCACAAAAGCAATTAACATAAGCAGTTTATTAGAAATGGCTTCCTTTCCCCAATAACTACTCAAAGCTGCTGTGAAATTCCATTGAAGTCATACTGTGCCAGGGTGCAAAACACCTACGAAAGGATTTGCCCACATTACAGAGAGTTTACTGTTAATTAGCTCTTGTACATCCACAAAGTACATAGAACCAGATTTTTTTTATTTTTTTTTTTGTTGTTGTTGAGAAGTGATGACTTGTTGAGAGGATGTTCATTTTTGATACAAAGCTAGCATTAGGATTGTAATAGGAGTTAACTTCTACACATCATTCTATTTAATCACTTGACAATGGTGGGCCTGGCTAATTAGTTTCTGTTAGTTAAAAGCGAAATGTGAATGACATTTTCTCGGGGAGATAAACACAGACATCAGCTTACTCAGACCAGCAACATCAAGGTGCTGTCATATAAATCACATGCTTCTGATCACATCTTTAGATTTACAGTCTCTCCAGCACCAGAAAACAGAAACTTCACTCCTCCTTTGATGATCTCTTCTCTCTGAGTATTAAGATGAATGAATGAATCATGGGAAGAATGAATTCACTTAAAATTAATACTTTAAGTAAAAACTTTGTCTACAGCCTCACTTCAATAACTGATTTAGCCAAACTTTTCTGGTGGACTTGGAAGCAAAGGAGTGTAAGAGAGTCAGCATTTCGTGACTGCCTGGAGTATTTTCTTAACGAACAGCAAACATTATTTTTACAGATTTTGAATCTTCCTTTTAGGCACTGGGTAGCCCAGGCATAATCCTCTTTGCTCTTTGTTCCAGAGTATGATGGAACATGCAACTATAACTTATTCCAAACATAGAAACCACTGACTGCAATTGCCAGAAGGTATCAAAAGGAGGGGTGTCATGGTAATAAAGGGGAAGGAAAGGAGGATGGATAACTCCTTTGGGCATCTTGGAAAATTCCAGCCTTCATCTGCTTTGATTTGGTGATTTCTAGGAAAGAGCTGATATGGAAGGTGGAATGAAAAACGAAGCCATATAGTAATAATCTAGTGCTTACTCACTCCTCTCCCAAAAGACAGAGAACAGGAAGCACTATGAGGAGCTGAGAAAGGCAGGACACAAGGCTCTTGCTTTCTCTCTGTTCCCTGGGCTGAGATGCTCAGCACATCAGGGAATGATGGAAAGGGACAGAAAGGAGGGCAAAGAAGCAGTGAAGTTAGTTACATGCCAGACAAGGACTCCAACTTACATGGAAAATTCTCTACCCGCAAGGCCTGTCCCATTCTTTCAGGCCTCTGTGTCACCTGAGCATCCCAAAGAGGTCAGGCAGAAAACCTGCTCAGCAAACTGCCTTGGTGAATCACACAGATTACAGTCAGACAACACCATGAGAGGAATGCTATGAATTAGACATGGTATAAACACGGACAGAATCTCTCACAAATGTGAGGGAAGGCTTTCCCTACCATATGATTTGCCTAGGGTAAAGCAAGAGCTATAATGACAATAACCAGAATTTGTAACTAGCCACCAGCAGAAGAGACACTAATTTCTCCCCTGATTTCTTACTCAGGTACAGTTTGAACTTTTTCTGGCAGTTCAGAATACAATGAAAGCCTTTGTGAGGATAAACTAAACACAGTGAAAATAAATACAGATCCTCACAGCAGAAAAAAAAGGCACATCAAATCCAGCAAGTAACCTAACAGTCATTTGAAAAATCTAGCAAGTGCACAGAGAAAAAAGGCTCAAATAGCCCCAATATGCAGCATTGAGCTGAAAACAGGAAAAGACAGAGTTTCTTGCATCATTTTGAACAGAACGCTATTAAATCTAAAGGTTTAAAAAAACTCAACAAAAAAAAATCTATGCAGAAAGACATGCATTGCCAAAAGTAACATTTTTTCCCCCAAAAAATCGAAGGGACCAAAGATAAGCAGGAAAACCGAAGTTTCACCAGTCATTTGGAAACAAGCCATGTGATGCACATCTGATTTATCTTTATTAAACATGACAGTAAGAAGTCCTTTGCTATTCTACCAGACTCCTACAAAAGCCCTCAAGTCAATGGATTATGGCATAAAAAATTTGCAAACTGCAAAACTGGAAAAAAAGGCAACACTGCTATAAAAATGGAAATAGAAGAAGATGAGGAATATCTTGTTATTTGGGTTAAAGCCCTGCTCTCACTTTCAGCCACCTGAACAGCAGAGAATTCTGCCTCCTTCAATTCACTGCTAATTCACATCATGCAACAAATTTAGGTCAATGGATAAGGGTCAAACTAATTGTTAAAAAATTTACGATCTCTATGTCTTGAGAGGACAAACAGTTGTTAAAGGAACAGGAAGAAGGTTCTGTCTAAAGTTAAATGCTTCTATTGTTGATTTACACCCACACCGTAATAAAAAGTATCACTTTGCCAGTGCAGTTTTGCCTATTTTCAATCCAAATACAATCATTTTCACAGACAAAAAAAAAGTGCATAATTTCATGAATGTAATATGGAGGTATGAAATTTCCTTCTTTGCCTTGAAAGTGAAAGAATACATACTGACATTTAAGCACAGTGCAGTAATTTTTCTAAAATAAATTCAGCAAGGTTGGAAGAGACAAAAAAAATCCGTCAGATTTAAAGGAAACATTTGAGGGTCTTCTCCCTCAAACTGAATGGAACAGGAAATTACTCAGCTGAGCAGAGTAAAACAATTGCTTTCATTTCCAAGCCCCTTTATACTTTGCTTTACTACCTTGACAGTGGGATCGAAGAGACAAATCCTGCAATTTACGCAACACAAAACCGAAATTAAACATTGCCTGCTAAGGCATATCTTAAGCTTGGAACCCTACTAGACAACACTTTCTTTTCTGCTGTATCACCGTGTTCGAGATTCTGCTCCCTTAATTCCACTTTTAAATACAGGGCCCAATCTAACATCCATGGTGATTAACAGGAGTCTTTCCATCGAGTTCAGCTGGTATTTGGCAGTACCTCCAGAGTTGTATTTTACTGCTACCTGAACATTCTCAATGCAGAGGTAACTTTTGGAGTTATACCACTTGAATTAACAGTGAACAAGGTCTGACTGGCTGTTGGGTTAATGGAGGAAGGCAGCAAGAGGCCTGTATTGCTGCAGGAGAGTTATGCTACAGCCCACAAGTATAAAGTATAAAGTATAAAGCTCTCAATTTTCCCTCAAAAAGTGATTACAAATCCAACTGATGAAATATATGGTATTTTTAAATTGGTTACTAAAGAACTTCATTGTTTGTACTTTGGTAAGGTCCTTAAACTTATGTAAATAACAAAATATCTTCTGTATTTGTTTTTTGAGTAAAGTTGATGAAATGGAGACCTTTAAAACTGATTTCTTGTTTGGGCAACTCTGTTTGAATGAGTACATCTGAAAATGAGTCCCCACAGAAGTATCTCAAACAGGATAGTCCAGTTCAGAAAGATTAAAACAAAACACACAAACATCGAAAAACTCGGTCATCTTTTGTTGCTTATTAATTGGTCCATGAATTAAGTTGGAACGGATACTGATTTAATAAACAAGTATACCATTCGATAGCATTTATAGAGCACTACTTTTCATGTCGAAATACGTTCTCCCATAACAGGTAGAAATAGGAATATTCACATTAGGCAGACAACTAGGAAGGAAAGGCAATCTTAAAGTCTTTTTAAAAAGACAAGAAAAAACCCCAGAGTAAAATCCATAATGAGGTGAATTTGTTTGAAATTATATATTTTTCATCTAATCTTAGGACAGTAATTCCCAACCCCGGAAGTCATACTAACCAGTTTGAATTTAAAAATAAACCAACTCAATGGCAATGAAGGGCTTTCATGAAAAAGAATGCGGAGTACAACTTAGATTCGCTTTAATTATCATTACTGAAAAATAGAATTGCTGCAAGATTACTTTTATTTTTTTTAAACAGAAAACGAAAAAAATAATAGTGTTATGTGAATTAAGGAAGAAAATCTGTTTTGCTAAAACATTTACTTTTTTCAAGGTAAGCTGTACAGAAGAAAAAGCTTCATTTGCTTTTAACCTCTGTCTTAAACAAAAAAACCCCAAAACAGAAAACAAGTAAATTCCAAGATAATCATAGTCTTCATCATGGTTACTTCTAATTAATTTTTTCTAGAAACATGTATGTCTGCAGCAAATTTCAGAATTAAATCCTTATTGATTTAAGCTAAAAATAAAAACAACAAAAAAGGCATTTCCTAATCAGCCTAAATGAGCAAAATATTTAATTGGCTGTCAAATGGAAGAGTAAATTTTGTTGTTGAGATGTGTATCTTATTTAAGAACAAATTATATTTCCCCTATAATCTGCTTTTCTGGACAAACTGGATAGTATAACATTCCTATGGTAACTAGGGCAGGACCTTGGGTACAAAGAATGGAAAAGTGGTGGATGTTACCTAGCATGTTGTGGTAAAGTGGACTGTCGTGTCCATGGATAGTAAATGCAGTCATGACTAGCGGGACCTCTACACCTGCAGGCAATTACAGAACACAAGATGTCATTTGCCATTCACAAGGACATGCACACCATGCGCCCTTGTCCACACATGGAGGATGGAGACACACAGGGAACAACCACTCAGCAAGTACCTATCCATCAGGCCGATGCAGTCCTCGATACGTGGCCCTATGCACCTGCAGTAGATTCAAAGCGAAAATGGAGAGAGAGAGAAATCTGTTATTTACAGATCCAAGGAGCAGGAATCCCCTTTGTGTTCTTAATTATAACTCTCATGATAGACCCAAGTCACTGTAAGATTATAGCTTGTGACAAAACCAAGCTTGCAATAGGAACAATAACAGCAACAAGCACTCCAAGGCCAGCCATATCTTGGCTCAAACAACACTTAAGGCAGGTTTCACCTGCCTACGTGGGAGTCCTGACAGCAGAGTTGCTTTTTCAGGATGTTTTTCTGGATCATCAAACCAGTGATTGCCACACAAAAGCTCTTAATTTGCAAGATCAGACCTTCAGTAGCACAATTCAGAGCTTGTTTTTCTTTCTGTAATGGATGCAATTGTTCATTCTGCTCTAAGCTCCTAGCCAGGGCAACCACAGAAATATTTTGGAAGCTGACTACACTGTAACAGGGAAGCTCAAGGATCAACTTCCAACAACAAAATCCAGAGCAAAATGGTGTCTGCTGATCGAGGCACTTTATTCGGCTTTCTTTAGTTGCTGCCAGAAGTCCTCCATCTGCACAAACAGCAGGTGCTCACCCAGGGCAGTGGAAATGCAGGGAATCACTATATGCAGCACCACTGAAACACAACCATGTTTTGTGGATTTCCCTTGCCCTCATGAAAAGCAGGACTGAAGTGCTGTCCTACGTCTCCTGCATTCAAATAGCAAGTCAATTAAACATTTACACAGCAGTTAGGATTCTCAGAGACCTAAAGTTAAACTTTTAGAGGTTAAGACAAGCAGACACCCTTCAGTGCTGCATGCCCAGATAGGCACTCGGCAGCCATGGGAAGTATCTAGCCCTCAGCATTTCAAGGAAACCAAACCACTTATTTCAACTCTTTAATAAAATCTCAGAGCCTTTTTTTTTTTTTTTTTTCTCTTGGCTGTATGCCTGCTATAGGAGCAGGCACATCAGTAGACTGAAACTCACTTCTGTTGAGGCATTTTAAATTTAAGGTATGATTCCCAACTCTTTTAAAGTCGGCTGCTTTCAGACTAGCTTTGATGGAGGGACATGCATGTCAAAAATCTGAGAGAGTTCAAATATGCTCCCAGGAGATCTTCTTTCCACTTCACCATCACTTGCCACTAATCAGCTTTTGCGGCATTTAAATTGGCTATCACTCTGCCATTATAAAATAAAGTCAGTGAATTCAACTTCCCCTTACCTGCTCATCAGGGAGAGCAGACAGAATGAACCTTAGCCTTTGTTTGTTTGCTTGAATTTTTATTTTTACATATGAATTCTGACTTGCAAACACAAACCATAAGGATTTCCTCAATAATTGTTTCCTCCAGCAACTGTTCAGACATAAAGAGGATTCATTAAATTCCCAGGTGACCAGATAATGCATAAACATAAGGGGACGATTTAAAAGCAGTTAAAAAGTTAACAGAGAGAACTCTTGATGTGACTTCTTGGAAATTTCCACTGTCCTGGGCATTAGGATTTCAGAACTACGGACTGTCTGAATTCTAACCCATCTCAGACAAATCCAATCTTTCTTCCTTTCATGGCATTTTCAGCAATGTGCAGAAAACCAATTCAGTAATGAAGGAGGCTGAAAAAAAGTTGTTCAGATCTTCCATTTACTAGCAAGTCAAGAAAAGCTGAGCTCAGATTCTTGATAGAAATAAAAAGAAAGGCATCTTTAAATTAAGGTCTGAGCCTCTGTTACCAGGTCAGAAAACTGACAGACTAACATCAAGAGCCTGTTTTCTTAGAGTCACTTCACACCTGCACATTTATTCTCTCAGACTTTGGAGGACAAGACTTGAATCCCAGAAGAGAAAGCTATTTGGACCTCACCCAGTTCAAGTTAAAGCACCAGTGATTTTTATTTAAACTTGTAATCTCCAGTGGATTTCCCATCCCCAAACAGAAAATTCTGTCCAGGTGCAATTTAAATTACTCCTACTTATGTTGAACAGCTTCCTGCTTCCTCCCTGACTGACTGTCCTGATTACATGCAGTGAAGTACAACACTGTGTGAATCATGGCAGTATCTGTTAACAGGGTATTTTGTACCACCAAGCCATCAGTTATCTTTTCTCTGGAAGGAAATTCCTTATTTTCAGGATTTTTGACACAAATACAGGCATGACACAATCATACATCACACTCATACCCCATTCTCTCCCAGGGTTCCTTCTGCTTGGAATCCGGATGACATTTTCATTTCCAAGTTCGCTCTGTAAAATGAACTGGTTAACTGATACATGCCAATTTATTAATGATATATTCAGTACCTTACTGTTACTGTTCAATACAGCTTATACAGAAAGTGACTCTTGGAGTTCATCCTAGCTTTGCAGGTAATCAACGTCTGATAGAAAATAGCGAGTTGAAATGTCAAGCCTTGAAAATTGGAACAACAACTGTTTTTTTCCTGAAACAATCCTTTTTTCCTCTGCTAAATATTGTCTTTCATCAGCTTTCCTTGAGATTGAAAGGTGGGGTTTGAGCTGTGCACAGATGTGGAGTAGTCAAAGCCATTTCTAGTCAGATGAATTCTCAAAAATCTTTACCATTGGAAACAAACGAAACTAATTTTAAACGGCATAAATGTGCAGGAGAAAATTTTAGTTGTGGTAGTCATCCAACTATTGCCATGGATAAGGCCAGCCAACTCAAAATCAAGGTCTACATAGCTTACAGGGAGGGTATGTTGATGGTGAGAGTAAAAAAAGTTGAACTGGGGCAGACGGTAGGAGGAAATTTTCCAAAATAAAGAGCACATGAGCTCCATCTTGCCTTTTCTCTTGGGACCTGTCATCACCATGTGAAGTTCCAAACTTTCATAGGACTCTTTGGTAGTAGCTATTTAATTCTTTTATTCTAATCTCTTTCTTTACTCCTTCTCTCTTCTTCTTCTCTCTCTCTTTACTCCTGTTTATTCTCTTAATATTTTCCTTTCTTCACTCCTTTTTTCCTTAATATTTTGGGTAACAAAATTGATGGGTTGTATTTTACTAGGAGCTGGTGTGTGCTGGGTATTTTGGTGAAATACTGTGTCTTGGTTGTATGTTACTCTTTTAACCTTTTGCTAAAATGCCTATTTTCTCACTAAATTAAAAGAAATCTCTTGGGAAAGGAATGTGGCGTTTTCTCTTTATACAATCTCAAGGTATTAAAGAACTAAAAGACTTTCCAAAATTCCAAATTATTTTAGAGCCTTAAATAAAACTAATACTCCCAGTAAAGCTTGAGGCTTTGGGACTGGGGTCTTAAAATTGTTTCATCTGGAATTCATAATGCCTTCATAAAAATACACCTAAGCTTTAGGGGCAAAACAGTGCTTGTGCCTTCAAATCCCTTCTGGACCACACTTGTGTTGTTAAGGCTCCCCTGACTTTTCTGGTCTTGGCTTAGAAGAAGAAGAATGTTTTGGTGAAGAGCAATGCACCTCCTTCAAAAAGCTGTGTGACAAAATGCATTTGTATGGTCAGGGGAGGTGTCCAGTGAGATCTCCCATTTGGTGTCCTGCCGAGCAAGAAAGCAGACTGTCACATGCTATTACATAATTAGTATTTTATTCCTGTGAAAGTGTTCCATTTTGGCTAGCTCTGCAAGAGGAGATGCCAAATGCTTGCCAACTCTCCTGAGTTAAGTGGGATAGCTGTCCTACATGCTTCAGATCTGCTCCAAACTGGCTTCAAGTAGCTGATAGTTATCACAGGGATGCAAGGCCAAAAGCATAGTTGTTGCATCCAAGGAAGCCACTGTTTGACAGTTTTCTTGGTCACTGCAAGATCATTAACAGGGCTGAATAATGACACACCTATTAAAAGAAGCAGTCATTACACGTGAATAAGGGACGAGAACAGTGCTATCAAATTGCACCCTCCAGGCTGTAAAGCAATCCTCTGAAAGGGCCATGGTGGAATTGTGACAGAAGGCTCACGGGGAACACAAGGTGGGACAAGTGGGGATGATGAGAAACAATGGATGAGAACAACCCATTTTATCATGCAGCCTGACTCACAGAGAACAGCACTGAACAAATGAGATAATATTGCACTGGGAGCACTGCTCTGCAGCAGCTCAACACTTTTTGATGGGTTTCCAAGTTGTACTGAGAGGGCACTTGGTTCATTCCAGCACTAGATCTGGAGAACAGGCACAATAGATCATATAGAATTACAGTTTCTCCGTACTGTTCAGTCATGAGCCAACTACCAAGATGTGTTCCCACCACAACCTGTTTCACTGAAGAATCATGACTGCAGGAAATTTAAATATTAATTTCTGAAGCAAGGGTAGGAAATCAGAGAATTCAGCATTGAAGGGCAAAACAAGAGAGATGAACTGTTTTCCCTTTTCTCTGTGGGCATATGTTGACAAGAAGATGGACAACCTATAAACCCCAAACATCTTGGACAGTCATTAACAGCTTCATTAACATTATCACATGCCACAAAGTCTTTAGGAACAGAAAAAAGGAATAGCCATGCTTACCCAGACTTGGAGGGGGAAGGTGTTGTTTTTATGAGAAGTAATAAAATACCAAGGACTAGGCACATTTTTAATAGGATGAGGATTGCTATGAGGAGTAGTATTAAAAATATGGAAAGGAATAGCTCCTCATCTGGGAGATGACCACACCTTGGCACACGTAACCAGGGAGAGACCTTTGGCCCTTTTACTTGTCCTTTCTCTGGGGATTGGCACACAAAGCTAAATGAGACATTTTTTCACCTAATCAGCAGGGGAAAATAAAAAGAAGGGAAAACTGAAAATCAGTGATTAAATGACAACATAACTCAGCATAAAGGAGCCCTGTGTCACCAAGGCTTGCCAATGGATACTGTGGAAAGGTCAGTTACAACTGCCTAAAGCCCTTCCTATTTGTTTATGAATTAGAATGTCAGATTTTCAGCACAAGACAAAAACCTCCCTTCTTGACCGTGTGCTATCCAGGGAGATAAAAACAACCACTTGCAAAATACAGATGCATACAGAGAAGTGAAAAGGCATGGAAAACATTCTCCTCTCTTTCTGGCCTAGGAGAATCACACTTGTGCCACAAATACTAGAAACAGTTGAGTCAGTTAGAACCCACCAGAAAAGAGGTGGGAATGGGAAGAAGTGTTCCTTCCTGGAGGCCAGGAAAGCTGCAAGGCCCTTCCTATGCTGTGCAGACAGTAAATCCATCATACTTAGCTGGGTTTGAAGGATTAGATCAGAATTGGCATTTCTTCCATCTATGAAAGCCGGGACCAGAGCTCCTGAAGTGAGATCATCTTTTCATATCATTCTTACACTCTTCTTCCACAGTAGCAGCATTTTTCTTATTGCACAACTGATTTAAGGGGTCTGAGGGGAGGGGAAGACAAATTTGTAACAGATCCTGGCTGTGTCTGTGAGATCTCCTTTTCATTTCCCTAATGGTTCTATTGTAATTAGATTTGCAAAACCAGCAAAAGGTCTCATTTTGAACAACAACAGCTGTTGACATCAAGATTACATTGAATAATTTACTGGTTTAATTTTAGCTGCTAAACAATAAGAGCCTCTTGTCAAAGATTATTTCACTGAATGATTTTTTTATTTTTTTTTTTTTCTATTTTCCCCTGGCTGGCTCTCCCTTTCATTGTATGCTGGACACCACCAACTGTCCCAGGGAAAAGGCATTCATAACTTATGTGGCTGGTGCAAAACCGTAGGTGTGTATGTAACTACTGTTATTTTGTTGAACAAATTCCTAATTCTGACTTAGATACATGGGCTGTATAATTCCAAATGAAACAAATTATTCTGAGCACATAGACAGGACTCCGGAAATTCATGCTCCGACTCAAACTCCTGAAGGAAGTCTGGTTTCAGACAAAGCCTTTGCATCAGCTCCTGTAGAAAAAAGAGAGCAGTAACACTTGTCTCACAGTAGCGCTGTTGGCTTAGTTCACCAATGCCAAGGAGCAGAGATTCCGTCAACAAGCAAATAATAAAGTAATTTTACAGGCCTACATTAAGTGAAATAGCAGCATTTGCTACAAACCAGTAGCTAGAAGGAAAGCTAAGGGCATTGCTATGAAAACTTGTTCTCTATGGTTTTCAGAAGGGGTGTAAGCTTTTCTGTGATAAGTTGCTGGGCATTCACAACTAGAACCTGAATGCCATGAGAGACCTGAAAATGAAGGTTAAATTGATGCTGCACACTCTGTTTTCAGAAGTGGGACAAATGCTTTACTAAGCCAAACTGTATGTAAACCATCACAGGCTATGAACAGTAAACAGGATGGCTCACTGCACAGAATTTTAACTTACCCTTGGGTGCAGTTTGGATGACAAGGATGGCACTCACGATCCTCATCAGCGTACTTGAAAATGAAGCTGTTGGCCCCCTGTAAGCCATCAGGACATTTTTCCACACAGTTTGGACCATCCTTAAAATGGAAACACTTTGTGCAGTGGTCAGGTCCCTGGAGAGCATGGAAGAAAGAAATGCAGTGCATTCAAGTCACTGTGTCTTTTCCTGCTGCACTAGAATTGCAGGTTCTAGACTCACAGCACACTCAGCAACAATTGTAATAGCATCTCTTCTCAATGAACAGTGAATTACCTGGATGGTTCCACTCTCTGATAAGGAGCAGCAGACATATAAATTCTGGTGCTTTTTGCCCTTAACTTATTCTGTAGAGAGCAAGACTAAACTCCAGCCTCTAAATGGGTTTCTTAATATTATTGGTGTGCTTAACACAATGAATCTCATGCCCGCTTTAACACTGAGAAACTTCCTGCAACACTATTCAATACTGAACCACTTTTGCAAAGCAGCTGCAGTAGCCTTTCCTCCATCTCTGCACTCCGGAACTATTTTCCACACCGTATCTTGCATGTGACATCTGGTCACAGCAACACTGAAGAACTAAAGGTTTCCTTCCTCTAAATACACACATAGACTAAATTGTTACACACTAGAAACCAAGGCTTCTGGATAACATAAAAGTAAAATTTTAAAGCTGTGATGATAAGCCAGTTATAACGAAATCAGGTGTTCAGGTTGAGCATGGGTCTAGGATTTTATGTCCATTAGCCATGTTACAAATCCAGATTTCCCACAGTATTGTAACAAAAATGATGATGCCCTTTTTTTCCCCCTCCATTCAGTAAGTCACAAAAAAGAAGGAAATCAATTATGAGTTCAATTTTTGCAGTGATCAAGAACGTAAAACACAACTCCTTCCCAAGATACCACTTGTGACTTTTAATCTTGGCAATAAACAGAAAACTAAGAGACAACTTATGACAATTGAGCAATACTCTTTGAAAGAAGACTTATTTGCCATTATAAAGGTGGGAGACAGTTAACGTGAATTTAGGATGCATGAAAAACATCTATCAAAAGAACTTAAAGGCTAACCTAAGTACAAAAAACTCCCCAGCATATTGTTCAAACCGAGAGACTCAGAAAAATCCCTACACTTTTTTTTTTTTTTTTTTTTTTTTGTGGAAAGGTAAAAAAAGGCTCAACTGAAGCTGTAGTAGAACAGGGCAGAACTGAGTATAAAGAATGAAAAAAAGGGATAAAAGAAGGCACTCAAATTACAACTGCATGCTTTCTGTCTGTAAAACCTTTTTGCATCTGTGCCACTAAAGAATTACGACAACACAGGAAAGAAAATGAAAGCTTTTTAAACCATTTTCTTAAGGAGACTGATCCAAGCAAGTTCACTCCCAGCACCAATATGACATGACCAGAATTATTTCTCTACATGCAGAATATGCTTTTGCTAGCACTAATTTGCAATTGCTGCTTTAAACTGTAAGGTGAAAATATCTGGGCTTTAGCACACTTTTACAAGTTACCCCGTAGCATAACACATTTTGTTCTTACCGGTCCGTAGCATGTGATCATGTTTTCCTCCATCTTTTCACACTGAGGATCACATTCCACACAGACAGAACCATTTGCAAATTCCCGAAATTCCCTGGGAAAATATTTTGCAGGCAGGTCAGGAGAAAGCCAACTTCAGAGTGAAAGTGAGACAAAATGGCTGCTCTTCACTGGAGGGAAATGATTCCAGGTGTACTGAGGCCAGCAGGCTGTGCTAGATGAGACCAATCCCACCAACAACATCACACTGTTTCACGCTATCTGGCAGGGCCCATCAGCACCTCATTCACAGCCAGATGAAATAGATGACATCTTGTTCACCAGAATAAAACCATAGTGGTTTTTTCCCCCACTATTTTCTTAAGAAATACAGACTTCATTAACAGAACAAAATAGCTCACTTCTTGATTTTCTTCCATAGAATTGCCACTCATTACATGTGAGGGCTGATGAAACACTCTTGTTTTAGAGCCCTTCTCCAAAAAGCTTGTAATGTTTTCAACAACAATTCTAGACTGAGGTCTGACTCTGTAAAATGTCAGAACAAATCCTTTTTTTCATTTATCCACAAGAAACTATCACACACACAAGGGACTTTTTTTTATTAACCATTTGTAAGAGGTGGAAGAAAATGTAGTGATGACAGGTCGCATTTCTTCCTTCAAACATTTCAGCTGCCAGTTGCCCCTCACCACAAATCTCCAGCACTCTTTCAACACAATTCATCTCTCCTTCTTCTAGGCCGAGATGAGTTAACAGCTGAACAGCTTTTTTCTCTCCTTCCTAGGACAGACAACCTTTCTAACTCACTCAGACTGGACCAATGGAAGCTTTGCAGATCAATTCCATCTTGTTGCATTAACCAGTTAAAGGTGTGCTGCATGCTCATGTTAGTGGGCTCCAGTAACATCCAGGTAAAGGGTGAAGGCCTCTGTGCCTAGTTTATTGCTGCTCACCCACCGTTCCCCTACAGCCATTCAGGTCTGCTGGAGACATTAGGATTGAGCTGAGGAAAACCTCACTCAAGTGCTGCAAGCTGGATCTTTCCTGCTGAGGACTCAAAGAGATGTGAAATACAGCTGACCCTACCCTGAAGAACTGTTGCTGCCCAACAACATGAATGTGCAGAGTTCTCAAACAAACAAAAACCTTCTCCCCAAGCCCAGTTTAGAAATATTTCCACATATTTAGGACAGAACCGAGCCTCTGGAAAGTGTAAATACCATCCATTGATTGATACAGAACAGAACATCCTGACTTGAGTGCTGGTCTCCTCATGATCTTACTGTGGACCCGTATATTCCAGTGCATATGAGAATAAAACTGTGGCTTGCAACTCTTCTTTTTACTGAGGGGTGAGGGAGGAGAGAAGAGGAGCTTTTAAGCACATAAAATTGTACTTTGACAAGATATTTTTAGCATGCATTCTCCAGACAGAAGAGTATATATGGGAGTTCATTCAGTACTCTTTCCTTAACAGTCATGTAAGTTGGCATCCAAGGCGAGAAGAAAAGGAGAATGAAACCTTAGAGGTACTTTCAATTAACAGTCTGAGCTAAAAATCAGAATTTAAATAATTTAAGGGTTTTTATCTTGACTTTGAAAGAAATATGACCTTGCTATACTGTTACAAAGGAAGGGAAATTCTACCTGTTTCTCTACACAGCCTAATCATGAATTTCTGCTGCTTCAGCTAATATAGGTAGTTCAGTTCTATTTTTCTGTCACAAGGCAGATTCAGCCACCTTGGCTGTGCTGTATGTAGGTACTCCTCCAGCATAAGCAGCAGAGGAAAAATGGGGAAGAGCTCATGTTGGGTTTTATTATTTATATTTATGTGTACAATTACACAGTGCATAATGAAAAAGAGAGTGGGTTTTCCGACTCTGGGATCCTTATTCAGAGAATTTCTTTATCACATGCCTACATCCAACTCAACTGAAATAACACAATGGTATGATTCTGAATAGGGGTGTCAGTATTCAAGTAGGGCTAAATGGTGAGGTTTTTTTGTAAGTCTTCACCTAAATCATATTGTTCACATCACCAGCAGTGCAACAAACTTTTGATGTCGTATGACAATTTTAGTCAGCAGAATACCAGGGAAAGTTTTCTACATAAATTCAGATTTAGAAACCCTTAAATCTTATCCCACACCATATTTCACTCAAAATCAGTAATATTGGCAATGGAGTCAGATATTGATTCATATAAACCCAAAATTAAGTACTCATTAAAGTCCTGAACAATGTAATCAGCAACTTCAAGGTGAAGTGCAAGAGGGAATATCTTACCCATCATAGAGGTTACAGGAATCTATGCAGGTCCTTCCTCTGATGAAGCGCTTGCAGGAGAGACATTGGTCTGGCCCTGGCCCCCAGCAGCCATCACTTGAGCATAACTCATTACACACCATTCCATCAGCAGCTGCAGAGAGAGGATACTGTCATTAATGTACATAGTCCTCTGAAATCCAAAGGAAAACATGTCATCAGCATTCTGCCATGTAAACTGAATGTTCAGATTTTCTAGAAACAGAACAGAGAAGAAGCAGAAAATTACTATCATTCTACCACAGAAACACACTGTGCACTCACAGCTGGAATACTGTGCACACTTCTGGTCTGCTCCTTTCAGAAAAAAATGGAGTGAGAAAAAGATTTAAGAGAGTGCTACAAGGATGATCAAAACAGAGAAGAGTCTCTGTACCAGGAATAAATAGAGAAGCAGCATTAGAGATGGGTGAGAAAAGGACATGATAAAGGCCTATAAAATCCTGAATGACAAGGATGTAAGCATGAAACAATTGTTCACTGCTTCTTCCAAGTCCCCCATGGGCATTCAAAGAGACAGGAATCCAATAGGGTTCAAAACTGAGATTTTTCTCCATAGAAAGTATAGATCAACCTGCAGAAGTCCGTGACACAGGACATGGTAAATGCCTAAATTTAAAGGATTTGAAAAATCAATTGTCCAAATCCAAAAAAGGTCTATTAAGCTAAAATATAAAACATTACCTGTGAATTGAGGACTCCCTGAAATAAAACTTGCAGATGGTGGGCAACAGTTGAAGGAAAGTCATCATTAATTGTGATTTTTAAATTATTTATTGCAAAAAGCACCTGAAGAGCCAAAGAGCCTTTCTATTAAAACTCCCAAATCCACGCCAAAATAAACAATGAGCAAAGGATGAGAGGGAAAGTGTATTTCAAAGAATGTAGGTCTGTATTTTTATTTTATATAAATCCTTCTCTATGTAAATATCTAGATGACATGACAGATGGAGAAGATGGGCAAAGAAGAAAAGGAAACACATTATCTCTCCAGCATCTGAAGAAAAAGTCTGGGTGCAGTTTCAGCCAAACCCTGGCATGTGAAAGGACAGATCTCTTAATTTGAATTCACATATCCACG
Source organism: Margarornis squamiger (assembly GCA_035222235.1). Taxonomy (NCBI): domain Eukaryota; kingdom Metazoa; phylum Chordata; class Aves; order Passeriformes; family Furnariidae; genus Margarornis; species Margarornis squamiger. Next base: position 2,506,592 of record JAWWTY010000002.1, read on the forward strand.
ATGAAATGTTTTACATAAGTGGATTACACACTGGGCTGAGTAAATTAAAACCAGCAAAGATCTGAAATATCAGAGATGGCAACAATATAGACCCTTATCTACTTTCTAAACCATTGGAAACAACTTGAGGAAAGGGTCAAACAAAAATTAAAAGTAGGTGTGATGGTAGAATTTTAACACCTCTTCCAATGCTTCAGAAGGAAGACGAAGAGTTGGGAACAAACACACATATACCGAATACACGTATAAAACACCAGCTGCAAATGGCCAGCACACATTTAAAGAGAAGAAATAGCAAAATCAACAGAGAATCTTTTCGCAAAATGCAAAAAGCCCCTTGGCAGGTTTTTATGAAATAAAAAGACAGTTGTTCTTCATGAACTATTTTTCTACATTTCCTTCAGTACGGCAGCATAGCTGGGTGACAGGAAAAAAAAACAAACAACCACCTTATTTTCCTTTCAGGATACCTGATGGTTTTGTCTGCCCTATGTAGGCTGGAACAGTGGAGGTAGGTACTGTCGATTACAATCTACCTTAATAATTGAAGAGTATACTGAGTTTCATCACCTGAGAAGCACAAAGCCCTTCTAAATCAAGGAAGAGTCAGCATAAAGATGCTTTCTGTTCTCCAAGGCATGTTTTAAGACTGGTTATTCTGTGCTCCGGTGTATGTAACGTCCCCCACTGAAGCACAGTGTCTATCATAGCAGCTGACTGTCCTGAGCACACAGTGCTCCATGCAGCAACTCTCCCAAACCGCTCCTGCACTGCTGCTTTCCAGTGCACAGCATTGTTTGGTGTTGGCACCTTGTTTGTCAAACACATCTTTCTGATCTATATGGCACACCCATGTCCTCACCTATTTCCTACCAAGCAATTCCTGCACCTCCTTTTGCCTGCTGACATGCAGGAAGGCCACGTCACACTGGCAGGGTGCTTTCCTTTGGTACACACTGCCTGGCCTGGCCCTGCTATCCTGCTTTCTGACCACTGCACTTATCAGAAAGCACTTCTTAGATAAAAATACACATTAATTGTATGTGTGGTCTCTCTCCTAGCCCACATAACACATAGGCAAGAGGAATGAAGCTTCTTCTGCATTTCCTTCCTTCTTGCAATAGCACATTTTGCTTTATTTATTGAATATGGCATATCTTTATCTACTTATTTGATTTGCTGCCTACATTTTCATAATTCACAGCCAAAAAAGGTTATTTCACCTTTATATTTCTACAAGCAGCGTAGGAACCAATCAAAGATTTTATGTCCTCCAGCTCTTGCAGGCAAACTGATCCAAGAACAAGAGATCCATCAGGATGCTTCCTACCTGTACTGCGCTGCTACTGACCCTGCACAACTCTGCTATACAAGACATGTAATTTATGGGTAGAGGATTATTATTATTATTATTATTATTATTCATACACCACAAATAACCTCAGACATTAAAAGTCTGCATACATTTTAACAAGGCTGGAATTTAATACTTTTTTTCTTTCCTTTATATCAGATAGACTTTTTTAACACCAACATCCAAAAGGTATTCAGAAGTATCTTTTTTGTTTTTCTTTTGCCTCAAAGCTCAAACCAGGTAGAGCCAAACATAAAATAATTAAATTTAGAAGTCATTCCAGGTGGTCATTTAATATCCTTTAAAGTGTATTAATTATCACAGATTCCAACACAGCAAGAGGGACGTGAGCAACTCAGCAGGGCATTTCAGAGACATGCCTTCTCCTCCTTCCCTGAGCTGTGCTGTGAACCAGCATCCTCTCTGCTGCAAAGGAACTCCACCAGCAGAGCCAGTATGAGCACAGACACAAAATTCAGCTTTTTATTACTGTCCTTACACTAATTTCTTTTAAGCATAGCAATATTTTAATAACAACTACCAAATGTCAGTAGTTTCACTATGCTGCTGCCAACTGAACTTCACAGAAATCAAAGGAATTAGGCAAAACCTTTGCATTAGCAAATTCTACACATGTAGCCCAGTTTCCTTTTCCACCTACTTTATAGACATTTCATGCATATCTCAGTCTCATGCTGGCTTTGTGCAGTACAGTTCAGGAGGTACGTTGACTTGGCATTAAAGGACAGTTTTGGCCTGTTACATGCTCATTGACTACAAGAGCACTGAGAAAAAAGCTGGTCATTTTAGGGAAACCCAAATGCCTTAGGGTTTACAGCACTTCACACCTGGTCTGCCAATCTCCCCTGATCTCACCCAGTCTCATGGTGAGGTGTGACTGCCTCAACACGGACACATGAGATTCACATACAGCTTCAGCCTTAAACTGTATCAGCAAATAAAAAAAAGAAGGAAAAACACAAGCCCAGAAACTATTCCAGTTCTAATTAAGCAAACTTTTTATGTCAATAGTTTTGTTTTCTAATCAATTACTCACTTTAGGTACTTGTCATGCAAAAAAACCCAAACCCAGCCTGGTTTGGAGATCCCTTTTTCCTCATTTTCAATTTCAAGAATATTGGTAATTCTTCTGATTTTGTTTTCCCCACTCATCATGTAAAAGCACTTTGCTATTTGCTTTCTCACTTTTTTTTTTTTTTAACTTTAAACTGTGATTTATTACTAATGATTTCCTTTATTATCATTGTTCTCAGCTGTCAGACTACTGAGACTAACCAGGATTTATTTACACATGCAGTGTTGCACTAAAACATTCCTTCAAACAGCAAGTGACACTATTACTAGATAGCTCAGAAAACATGAGTAACTTTATGCAAACAAAAAGGGAGCTTTTCAGTAAAGAAAATCATGATTACCCTATTGAAATCTAGCCAACACAGTGCTTGTAGTCTATGATAAAGCAACAGAAAAAAAAAAGTCGCTATTTCCTTATGGTTATTTCAAAGTCATAGAAATAGTTTCATTAATGAATCTTGGCAAGAAGGGAGTAGTTGTTTTGACAACTTATAAAAACCCATTAAACTTGTCCTCCTCTTCTTTAATTATTGGAATGGCTAAAGAAATGTTTCAATTTTAGACACATTATTTGGCATTTTCATGGGCTGAGCATGGTCTGAAGCTCCAGCAGATCATACAGTCACATGAAGAAGAAAAGAACAGGAATGCTCCTGACAGGAACTCATTTTCATCAGGAGTTTTAGAAGAAGGGATCATTCTTTATTAGTGGGATCACACAGATTAGACACAGAAAGGTTCAGTGTTTTTCCCCAGCCCAGAGAGAACACAGGAAAACTAGCTACTAAAAAAAGGAAAATTATTGTTATTTGCCTATAGACATATGGGCCACATTCAAAGCTCCATGAACGCCACAGAAAAACTCTGGGAGACTACAGTTAGCTTTCCATCACACCTGATAATGAATGTAATCATTTATTCAGGTTGTTAATTGGTGGCCAAATTGATATAATTCATAACCAACACATTTATAATAACCTTTGCCTAGAAAGGCTTCACCTTATGCTGCAGGTGTCACTAAAGCTGAAAGAATGATTTAAATAATTTTGTATAGAAGGACTTTTTTTTCTGCATTTATTTTTTGTGCACTCATATTTCACATGAGTCACCTCTGACTGTTCCATAAAAAGACTTATGTTGGGAAAAAAAGGCAAGTTCTTCACTTCAGCATGGAGCAAGAGTAAAATCCAACTAGGAGACCAAAGTCTCTAGCAGATAACTTTATAATCATTCATTCTGCAAGAATAATGTTCATAACAAAGTGAGTTTTATGCCTAGTGTTTAACATTACAGTTTATAGTAGCAGACAGTTAAACCCTACGTAAGATGAGAGCATTTTAGATAAATGGTCTCCCCATTTGGCTAATCAGTTTGAAGATGCCCATTTGCCATTTGAACTCTTAATCTTGGGAGATATCATCAGACTGCACTAAAGTTGCAGTAGCTGTTGAAGCCTCAACTTGTCCCTTGCTCTCAAATCTCCCCCTGTAAGCTGTGCCCAAACCCAGGTGTCTTTTAGGGTCTACACAATTCAGAAGCCTCACAGTGATCATACACCACCACCCTTTGCACACCGATTTCTTCCATGTCCACAAGATTGGATACTAACATTTCTATCCCTGAATGTGTGTAGGGAAGGTGGAGAAGAGAGAGGTCACATTCCTTCCAGGTACCTCCACCTTTCTGGCCCTGCATGGGACAATGTCAGAGAAACAAGACAAAGCAGTAGAGCATCCTGGGGTTTATGGATTTTTTTTTTCTTTTTATTATTACTATTATTATTATTATTAAAAACACACATATGGTTTTCTCCTGTATTTTCAACATTCTACAAAAAAGGGAAGTCTGCTCTGGGCTTTTAACCACCATTTGGAAAAGCCATCTTGGAAGTGATGAATTGTTTGGTGACTATTTCAACATTGTTAACAAGCACCAAAACCAGCAGGATGAAATAATTGGGGGTATCAGGAATATAAAGTGTATTTTGTGTGTTGGATAATTTTGTAACATTTTCCACTGGCTGAAGTCTATTGTCTTTGCCTTCTTCATCAGAAAAACAAAATCAGAGTTTTGCCAAACTCCACCATGTCAGTGTTATCTCAAAGATGAAGCATTAATATATACCAAACTTTTCTAAAAAAGTTTTACTCCCTCAGCAATTTTTCAGTATTTCCTTATTGACATACAGAGTCAGCTGAACACAGCATTAAATGGTAGGGAAAAGATACCATCATTTTGGGATAGATCATAAAGGTCACTTAAATACAATGGTGACTAGAAAATCTTGGAAACCCTTACATGAGTTTTCAGAAAAGCTACAGGTTGATAGAAAACATTTGCTGTAACTTCTTTTAAAGCTTTTAACAATCACTGCGTAGTGAGGAAAACAAAGCCAACCTGACAGTGACTCAAAATATACAAAGAAATAATAATAAACATATCTGAATGGAGGAGACTGGTTTCTTGACTGGAAAAAAAATCTTTAGTAGATACTTTTATCAACGAGTCACGCCCTGTTAGTTACCCTGCAAACAGACAGTGTTTCTGCCATAGAGGATGGATGTTGATCTTGAAAATATTTACTTACTCATCTCCCTTCCCCATTCTGATGAATCTTATTTGTCACTCAAGAGGCATGGGCACATGCCGAAGCATCTGCAGGATCAGTATCTAGAACAGGCAAAATATGAAAGGCAGAAATGGAAATCCTAGAGGCTTGTCGTCTGATCCCAGATATTCAGGCAGTGGAAGATGTAGCGGAAACTCTCCCAAACCCTAGTCTGTTGACCTATCCTGAAAATTACAGATGCTTCAAGGGGTGCTGGAGAAATGCATTTGGCCCTAAGGAACACCGCTGCCTTACTCCAAGCAATGGTGAAGATTTTAGTTAGACATCTAACCTGCAGCAGAACCCACTGAACCATAGAGAGGTGCCAACTGACAGGCAGAGCTGAAGCAGCAGGCTAGCTCTTCTCAGCTAATACTGACCCTCAAAAGGCCACAAAACATTAATCAATTTGTTCATACAGGCATGCATAGAGGGAGAAAACCACTGTTCCCTGTTAGTATTGCACTGCCACTGGAGCTGGATTGGAGTCAATTGGCCCCTGGCCTATGTTCATTATATACAGTCCATTTAATGAGTGTAGGTTAGAGTCCCCTTTTAAAATTAAGCCCTTGGTACTGTAGCTTACATTGTGACTTCTTAAAATAAAATGAATGAGTTTTATTTTCCTCATTAAGATTCCCGTGGTGTTAAATCTCCTAAAATGTCTTTAGGAGTATTTTGCTTCCAGGAAAATGATGAGTCAAACAAATCCTCAACAAGCCAGAAGTGAAATGAAGTTTACATTTTCCCTTTGTGTGCAAAAGTAGTGATAAAATGGACAGTCAGAGCTCTGAGACAGCACATCCAAGTTTTTTGTTTGCCCTGGAAGCCTTTGTTTCAGTAGTTGCAGCAGCTTCAAAGGGACTCAAACTGAGTGATCCCAGGAAAGGGCAAAGAGGTATTTGACAACGGAGTCCTGACACCTAATATAGGAATATCTTCCAAACTGCTGTGTTCAGCTATGTCTCAAAGTTCTCAAAACCAGTGAAACAACTGGGAGACTATCCCCTGAAGGAAAAAGCACCTTACAAAGTCTACCTCTGAGTGATTTTCCATTGTCTTTAACATACAGTAAGTCATAGAGAGCTTGAAGCAAAGAATTATTACTGTATGAGACATGAGGCCAATGTTCCACCTTACTAATGTTTATTTTATTTCTATACTAAATTTCTAGCAATGAAAAAAAGTTGCTAGTTCTTTTATTAAGTGATGAATGATAATCAGATAGCTATAGCAAATATGATGTTAGAAAACATCAGCGCACCAAGAGCACAATTTTTCTCCCATGGTCAGCAGTTTTTCATATGATAGAGAGGAAACTTGTGCTCTCTGGAAGGTTCACAAGCTCATGTATCTCCTAGCAAGATGGGACCACAAGGATCTTGGAATATAATCCTAGTGATTCTTGAATGGTCATCAAGACTTTGTGCTTCTTCAGACTTCTGTCAGTCCAAGGAATTCCTTATGGGAAATCTCAAAGGGCTAATTCTGCCTTCATGATACATAAAATACAACTGTTATGAGCCTGCTAGCACAAAACTAGGTGGTTCCTTACCACTTGATCCCATTTACAGTGCACTGGAAAGCAAACAGCAGTGCACCAGCCCTGGGAAGATGTCATTCTCCCTCTTGGCAGCATCTCCAATTGACAATTAATACACTATCTTTCGTAGATGACTCTCTATTTGGGGGCAGAAAAAAACAGACTGCACACTGGAACTACAAGCCATCCTTAAATGCTCTAGCTGGCAAGACTGAAGGCTTTGTTATTCACAGAAAGTCAGGAGCTTTCCTCCAAATTTCAAGGGAGTTGAATGTTCCAGAAAATGCATGTTTTCCCTTGCAAGGCTGACCTTATTCAATGTTCAAATACTCTTCACCCTCAGAAGAAGTCAAAGAAAAAACCCAAACACCTTGAGATGGAAAGAATGAAAAACAAGAGAAGAGAAGCCATTAAGACAACGATAGAAAGCTCATCCATGTTGAGCAACTGAGCTTCAAAAGAACAAGATAAAGTCGGGTGTGTTGAAAATAGAGACTTCTTTGATCACAGTTACACTGCTTACATTGACAGAAAGCAGTATTTTTTAACTAGTATGCAAAGAGACAGCCTAATAATAAGATTATTATTAATAATACTCCACAGCAAAACCACACAGAGACCTACTAAACAAAATTTTGTGTAGCTCTTACATGTTAGAAGAGATTAGAAAAGTAACTGAGCAGGAGTGACAAAGATATTGCGTTTCACCTAACACTGAAGGTGCACTTGTACTACAGTGATGAGTGCATCACAAACTCTTTCAAAGCAGATCAGAATAGTACTTGAAAGGAAGGGGAGAGAAAAATAAAAGAAAAAAACCCAAAGAAACCAACAATAAAAGAACTAAAAGTTTAAGTTAAAAGTAGGATTACAGCCAGAAAAAAAACCCCACAAATAAACCACTTTTGGCTGGTCAAAGCACAAAACTCAGAAATATCACTTAAACATGCAGCAATTTAACAAATCTCCTCTCTCACTAGCAGTCTAACACTTAAAATGAGCTGTATTGCTGGTACAATATGCTTGTATTGATGCAATTTACTGCCTAATTTCTGTATAACCAAACGGCTTCTTCTGCTTCAGAGCTTTCTTTGGTTTTTCAGTACTATGATTTCAGCCCAGGTACTGGCATGTAAGCTTTCCTGAAAGAAAATTAGGCCCAATTAAAAGCAATATTCTTTATCAGATAGGTCAAATACAAAAAGGGGGAACTCAGCGATCAAAATCAGTCCCCAAAATGACCCTTTTGGATTAAGACAGGGCCACTTGGATCAGACAGGGCAGGGGAAGCAGAATATACTAATCTCACTCCATAAGGAAAGGGCTGAAGATTTTCAGTCTGTAAAGTGAACACTACATTCAGAGCCTTTAGAATTCATATTTGTGAAACTGGATCACTAACCTGAAAATTATACATCATGGTAAGGAGGCACTGGGCTCTCTCTGCTCCCTTTCATTTGTTCATGCCTTAAAAAATTGCATTTTCCTCCAGAGGCAAAGTGGTCCAAACCCTTAAATGCTATAAACAATCACAGCTCCACTGGTATCCACAGAGCTCCAAAAGACACGAACTGAGTTTCTGACATGCTCGCTGCACTGTAACCTGTCCGGAATTGTATCCCTTTCACCCCAGGTGAGCCAACCAGAGAGAAGATGATGTGCTCTGAGCAGCAGTACTTACTGCAGTTCTCTGCCTTCTTATTCCGATGGATCACTGTCTTTTGACTGGGTGTGCTGAAGAGACTGGTCCAGTTGACTGTGTGGTAGTAGCACAGATTGCTGTTGTCTGTTATGTAGATGTTGCCAGCACTGATTTGCTTCAAGGACTGAAACTGCAGAGAGGTAATGCCTTGTTGCTTTAGGATGAGTAAGGAAAGGCCACTGTGATGAGAACAAAAGTAAAAGAACAGGAATTAGCTCCAGAAGATGGATCTTATTAGAGCTGGCTGGGAAGTTCCCACTAGAATGAGTTCCTAATGTCAAGATGACTTTTCTGAAAAAACTTTTATTTTGGGGTGACACAAATATTTTATGAGCCAATCTCCAGTTCTACTGCCTAGAAAATGATAAATCCTGTAAGAACTGAGCTACTACAAGCTGTGATGCTTACAGCACTAGGCCAAGTAGGCCAGCAGAACTCCTCACCTAGTTTCATTTCATTCATTAACAGACTTTTTGAGATAATGTGCTGTTAGGAAAACTGACCAAAATTCATATTTTTTAAATAGCAATTATCCTATGATTGTTTAAACTATCGCCTTTCTTCATCAAAGGAACAGGACTGTCTGTGTAACATGGAAATAACTGCACATATTTTATGACTGAAGATTAGTGAAAACAATATTCAGTTTCTAGGCATCCTTTAAGTTATTGTATTTTAATGACCGTAATTGTTTTCCAGCTGTTCCAAATAAAAGTTGCTGCTTTGAAACAGAATGCTGGGCTGTAATTCATCCTCAAGGTTTCACTGCTATTCATATTCTGCTCAGTTGGCTGTTTAAAATGCCAGCAGAATCCCATGCCTGATTTACTCATTTCCACAATGCAGAACAAGGGGTTGCTGTATACATACATCACTCAGGCACCTCCTTGTGCTTCCCCCTTTATTTCTTACCCCATTTTCTTTTCTTCAAACCAGTTTCTCAATAGGAGTTTTCAGACAGAAACATCCCTGGTAAAAATGGCACTACAAAGCTCACATACACCTCTCACCTACAAGGTACCTCAGTGATTTCAGTGTTCTTCTATGTATTTATCTGTCATCACTTCTCAAAGCCACATTATTCTTTGGGCACATGAACCTGCACTTTCAACTGTGACCATACGAACTCCTAATAATGGGGCTAAGTTCTTCTGTTCATGTGTTTGAAAATATCTTTCTTCCCAAGGTATTTTAAACCATCAAATGGAAGATCCAGACAATGAGTTAAGAGCTACACTCATGAACCAAGACTATTTTTTTAATGATTATGTTCAGAAGGTATTATCCATTATAAACAACTGCTTAGCAAAGATACTCATAATGAACAAAGAAAAAATAGATCAATTTATGATGTCCTTCCCAAAGGATGCTGCATTCTGTGCTACTGAACAGAAAATCATTGAATACTAATAACAAATTATTCCATCAACAGAGGGAGTGCCTTACCTATAGAGAGCTCTTCCACCAATGGTAACCAAGTTAGAAAACACCCTGAAATCTGTCATATTCTCAGGCCATGACTGTATGTTCAAATACCCTGAAGGAGGAAAAGGCGAACACGTGAACATCAGTAACTACAGCCATAAAGACTGCTTTATCACGTACGTGAGTTACGACAGACCTAGCCCATAAATGAAAGACAGTATTGGTTTGAGACAAAGAAATAAATAAGGAATGTTGCAGACTACTGGGCTGCTAACCACTGTCTCCTCCAAGAAAGCAAAGGAGGATTTGTCACAGCAGCATTACATCCACTTTCAACAGCCACAGTGAGGGAGAACCTAAACACGGGACGGAATCTTGCAAGGCCTTGCAGCTTTCTGTAAACAGCAGCAGCAGATGAAATGAAGATTTGCCTGAATTAACACCATGCCATTTAAAATGTGCTAGAGACTTAGGCCAGAAGTAGAGAGTTCCATCATGATTCATTAAAAGATGACAAGACTTTCCTAAAACAAAGAACTTGCATTAATTTCTGAGGTGAGGACTCTTCATCAGTGGACACCCTGCAGAGGTATGTGGGACAATAAGTTTGTGCTACACAAACTTCCAGAGAGTGCAATTCCTGATGATTTTGACTCACTACTGGACTGAAATGCAGTACATAATTAAGCACAGGGGTAATTCCACTTCAGTAGCAGAGCTCAGACTGTTAATTACTGTTCTTAAGAATGGCGAATTACAGACATCCAGATGCCAGATTATCTTTGACATTAATTAGGGAGAGATGAAGAGTCTGCTTTCAATTTTAATCCCACCCATTTGCTGAAAAACACAACTTTTGAGAGGTGAAGCATGGGGGAGAGAACTTGTTTCAAATGCCTAACACTTGTTGAGCTCTACCCAACTACAATCAAGCTGTAGCACCCAAAGGTTTTTGGCGAGGTATTTTTGTGCATGAAATAGAATTAATTTGTTGCATTTCCCTATCTATATATAATCATCAATCAAATGAGAACTCAGAGCTGTAGTATCTTCCTCCCTGTCCCCTGAATGAAACAACAAGAAGCAAGATGTAAGCAAACAAAAGTACTGAAGTATAGTTCTATGACCCCACTGAAAAGTCACAAAAAAATGGGAGGCACTACCACTCCACATTGTATACATGTGTCTTTAAATTACAGAAGCTACTTTGCAGCAGCGTCTTCTGTTAGACCAAAGGAAGTAGCTGTAAAAGCAGATTGACTTGTCTGTTTTTCCAAGGCATATTTCAAATACTTTCAAATGAAGACAATTGTTTCCCACATTTCAGCATCATTTTTCTCACTAGGTGCCCCGCCTTGCAATATTTGTCCTACTTCGTTAGATGGGACCAAGATCCCATGTCCACTTGCCCGTAAGGTCTAGGCACCCCAATGGGTATCTTGTGTTCATGAGCAAAAGACAATACACTTGTGAATATGAACTGATACTGACGTTGTTCTACATTAAACTTTAATAAATATTACAGCATGATGAGCTTAAAGAAAAAAGTATCCTGTGTTCTTCAGAAAACCCAACAAATGACAACCGTAAATGCAAAGTGAGAAGTTCAGATTATGGGAAATCAGAAGTGTGTTACCTGTTATCTCTCTCACGGTTTGGAAGATGTTTAATTTCTCTGGATTGATTGCAGCAATTGTGTGATATGGGTCTCTGAAAGATTAAAAACACATAATGTGATGGTCTAAATAATAAAATACCCAGTTCTTGAAGCCATACTATGTAGAAAGAAGCATTAAGGTGCTCAACACTGCTTTTAGGAAGCCTATGAGCTAGATTTCTTCGGCCTACTGTTCTTGTAGGCCTGTGTCTAACCTCTCCCAAGTCATCTTGAAGGAAAATAATGGTGCTTAACATGATTAATGTTTTAACCAATATTTATGCTATGGAAAATTAAGGCATTTGAAACAACCAAGGGTGACTGCCCTAAAAGAAAGACGAATTTTCAATGCTTTTCCTAGGAATTCTGGCTGAAATGGTACAGTTGCAATACTGTACTTCCAGGACTAACAAAACTGCTCCTGAAACAAGTGACAAACTATAAAGAAAACAAAGGTAAGAGCATGCCAGCAGTTCCTGATACATGGCATGTAAAGGGCACATTTTTTAGAAGGTGTTGAACAGGGAAGATCAAAAAGTACAGATTCCTGCCAAGCAAGTTTGTCAAAGGAGAAATTAAATAACGCCCAAACCTCAAAATCTCAAAATTATATATGCTACAGCATAAAAAGATTTTGAGAGTGACATCATTTATCATTTATCATTTCATCAAAATGAAAGTTTTCCCCCCTAATTTTAAAGAAGCCAACCAGATGGTTAAACCAAACAAAAATCCTTTTTTTTAAAAAAAAAAATCTTTCTTTAATGCCATGTTTTGATATTTTTATGGGTTTGTTGAGAGTAGGAAACATCCACAGTAAATTTGGAGCATGCATTTCCCCCCTCCTCCTCCTCCTCCTGCTTTTCAGGACACATAATTTTTGAAATTGAAAGATGCAGGTAATCAACTAGGGGGTCTTTGGGGAGAGGCCTCACAAGTCTATGTGGTGACAGACTAACAGGGTCACTTCTAATCATCCTGGAGGTGACTCCAGGCTAGCAGCAACAAAATGAGTTCTTGAACCTTAGCATAAAGCCCAGTAGACCACAGAAGCATCAAATATACTTAATTTTAACAATTTGGGGCTCTCAGAAAACTAAATAACAAGTTTTGACTACCTAACAGAAACACAGAACCTTTGCCTTCAAAATGCATTACCATCAAAAAAGGAAAACCCTTGCCTCTAATAAACATGACGTTGCTGAATTCAGCCTCCAAATTCTAAGAGAAAATAGTTTTAAAGATGCAGATATACACTTAAACTCCTTAAACAGCCAAATGTTTGATATGTTTTAATAACTTAGAAATCTCTAGAAGAATGCAGCCGTCTTCTACTATGCTATGAGCAGAGCCAGGATTTTTCAGTAGAACAGGCACAGATGAATTTTACAGCTCCAAGAATGAGAGTTCCAGCTCATTGTGAAAATGGAAATGGACAACTAAAGTGAAGATAAGAAGCTGGTGAGCACTGAGGGCTCATTCCTGCAAGGTGGGGGGAAGGAGGAGGTACCATTTGTTGCTAGAGGTGGGGCTGCCCATTCTTAAAATCATGACTCTCCTTGGTATATCCCACCCTGTCACAGGCAGCAACACAAGCAGAAGGCAGTTACAGTTTTTAACACCCCAATCAGAAGAAAACAGTGGAGAGACCACTGCATTCAACCTATACAGGTCCTAATCATTTTCCAGCCAATGTGTTTTCTGTCTCTATCTCAGGCAGCAGATCTGTATCCTAATGAAGATCACTTTATCCAGACACATTGCCTTAGAAGAGTAAGTACTACTGACTCCACAAAATTTAGGTCAACCTTCATCCCTCTTAATTTCTGGCACTAGTAAAGCCAATTCATAATTATCAATTTTATATATAAAATGTTATAAAACATTGTGTATAAACCAATTCATAGTTTTACATATAGTTTTATACAAATTATTAAAAAATTCACAAAGACTTGAAGGTCCAGTTCTCAGGAAAGGGATAGAGAGACCACAGAACCACAGGATCAAAAAGTAGGATGGGATCTATTGTAATAGCACAGTTTCCAACAAAAACAAATGAAAAAATCCCACTCAGCATCTTTCACTGAAAGTATTCTCTGTCATTACAAGAAGTCTTTCAGTTCCCTAGAGGACTAGACTTTAAGTCCATACATTTTGAAACACTAAAAGCTCATCCTTCTGAAAGCTCTAGTTCACTCTGATGAAACAAATTTGTAACAAAAGCTAATTAAAACTTGAAGAGGAAATAGGTAAGATTGTTGTTGTCCTATACTGTCCATTTATATAATAAACTAATTGTGTCGGTGCTGTCATTTTTTAAATTACCCTTTATATTATTGATTTGAAAAATGTAACAGAAATTTTAAACAAAATGCTGTTCCAGAAATACAGCTACTATAAGATTAATTCTGAAATCTTCTTCTCTTTCTTTAATATATATTACTGTAATTTATGCAACAATTTAGGGTTGCAGAACTCAGTGTACTCATACTTCAGACTTGTTGAAGCAAGTTTTCTTCATGAAGCAGGAGAGACAAAGTGCTACATGTTTCAACATTACATGTCCTATTCTATAAAATAGAACAAAGTATTTTAGCCCTCTGCTTAAAGTTCAAATTTTGGTATTTTTTGGGTGAATACAGTTTTATTCAAGATGGGGTTTGAGTTCTTTCGTTTAGACAGATCTTGTAACTTACCCATGAATCCCAGTAACAAGGAAGATAAGGTTGCCATTGATCTTGGTACAGTTTATGAACTTGTCAATGTTGCTGGAATCCACCGTCTGAGCTGACACTAAACTCCCTGTTCCAATGCCATCACATGCTGCCAAAACAAGGAGCTTATGTAAAGAACTAGGAAAAAAAATCACTGAATCAGAACATGTTGATTTTATAGACAGAATCTTCATTTCATTCAGCAGAGAGGTGTTAAAACAGCACCTTGGACCCATGTTCCCGAGGCAGCACACATCAATTTAAAACAAACAAATTAAAGTACCTGCCACAGAAGGACACCCTGGCACACAGCTTAAAGTATTTCACAGTGGATCTAAAGGCAAGTAGCAACCACACAAAATCCAGCTGTAAACAGGTAACTTAGCTTTTCTCCTCAGAGAGTAAGGAACGCTACACATGTTTTTTCATGCATAAAATTGTCTATCAAAAAAGAAAAAAAGTTATTTACTGCAATTAAGCCAGATATGGCTTCTGCTAGGACTGAAAAGTGGCACAGGCCCACGTGGGAATAATGAAGGTGCTTTGCTCTGAAGACCTTCAAGCACGAAGCAGAAAGTTTCCCTACTGGAGTCTGGGACAGCAAAGTAACCTACAGATTTCACTCTTCCCCACAGCAGAATCACTAGTCTGTGTTTTACATACTTAAAAAGTAAGTAGAAGATTTTGGGAAAACAGAGACCTCTTTAAAAACAGAGGAAATATACGGAAAACTAATGCTGTATTGATATGTATGGGACATAGCATACATTGAAGTCAGGGCTTTTTGTATAGTTCCCTTTGGAATGATAAAAGGACAGCTCTAAAACACCTCCAGGAAAAACTTCTCATTAAAATAAAATAATCAAAAATTTTTTCAGATTTCTGTAAAACCAAGAGAGAACTCCCCTTCATTTTTCTCTAATAAAAAGTAATTGGTTTGG
This sequence comes from Margarornis squamiger, assembly GCA_035222235.1. Classification (NCBI taxonomy): domain Eukaryota; kingdom Metazoa; phylum Chordata; class Aves; order Passeriformes; family Furnariidae; genus Margarornis; species Margarornis squamiger. The sequence goes on from JAWWTY010000002.1 coordinate 2,521,631, forward strand.
TTGTATCATCATTACAACTTAATAAATTTTCATGAAAGGCTGTTAATATTCTACAATGTGCTCATAAAGGGTATTTCATGCCAAAATAACATACTGTTCTGCTACAGCATAGACTATATTCTAGAAAATTTATATTGAACTGCTGCCTACCTTTAGGACAAATGTCAGTGCAGGGCTTGCACATCTTAATACCATTTTCTTCAACTTCCATCTTGGAACTCGGACATGCACGGACACAAGAGCTGGAATCTACCACGAAGTTGTCTAAAGACAAAAAGACTATATTGGCACAAAGTAAATAATAGTGCTGGGACACAGTTTTTGGACTCTGTGTCAATACATATTGTTGCCTCAGCACTTTCCCATTGACATTAACATTTAACATTCAGTCTACTAGTAAGGAAAGACACATTTTCAGACACCTACGAAAATGGTTGAATCACAGAATGGTCAGGCCTGATTCCCTTCCTGCGTGTCCCCCCTTCCCCCCTTGGTCTTTATTATTATTTGTAGTAAAAAAAAAGCTACAGTAATTGGAGAGAAACCAAACAATCTGGTCTGCCCTGTCTTGTTCATACACACACACAAAAATATACATCTATATATCTGACATAAACCAGTGCACAAGACAACAAAAACTTCTTAAATTTTGCCATGTAAAACAACTGTCAAAGGGGATAGAGATTGATCCTACCTAATTGAAAGCTTAATAGTGTTAAGAATGGAAAAAAATAATATGAAATGGAAAAATTTCAATGAAGCATTTAGGCAAAGAATTATATCCCTTGTAGTGCATGGTTTACCAGGTTAATAAAAAACTCAATCTTGCTTCAAATAAACTGCCACTATTACAGACAGAACTAGGACCTGATAGACACAGCCTCAGCCTACTGTCAGTCTGAACTCCTCTACAGAGATTCAGAATTTAAATTTTGGTTTGGGTTGAATTATGGTTCCATTTATTATAGATCACCCATCCTTCTTACATGTAATTTATTGATAAAATAATTAAGGCACAACACAACTGTAAACCTTGGTAGGAATGAAAAGGAGAGCAAGAACACTCTCTTCTTTATTTTTCTTTCTAACTAGACCAGCATAATCAAAGACAGTGTAAGTGATGATCCTGTAATTTTTATTGTTACTTGTCATCATCTGTCTGGTATCTCAGAAATGTGTTTTTCACATGCATGAGATTTCTTTTTTTTTAACTCCCTCTTCCCCTCTAATTTTACTCTGGAGTTTTAAGACTGCATTGCTGTTAGTATTATATTCCTGATTGGGACAGAACTTCCCAAAAAATACTTAGGATAACTTTCTGTCAAACCATCGTTACTCCAAGTTGAGAAAAGGGCAGCAGTATCATGAAAGCATTTGGTGCCAGATGCTGGACTGTTATTTTTGATAAAATAGAAATTTATACCCTTTCACAATCCCACTAGGTATTTCAACAGTTTATTTTGAATTTTTAAAATACTGATTTACAGCATGCATGTAATAAGCAGTGGTCCTGAAAACAGAAACCTGGTGATTTCCCTTTCTTTAGGAAAATCACTATAGGATACTTGGGAAGTGTCAGCAACCCAGAATGTCACTGTCTCTATTGAACACATGATGGAGTTACCACAAGCTGCAAGCACATGTGGAGTGATTTGACAGATGGTGCTATGCACTTAGCTCTCATTCTCTCACTGGCTCCTGAAATTCAATTCAAACTTTCCCTCACTGCAGGAGAAGGCAGGTAACACAGCACTTACGTGGGCACTTTTTGACGCAAAAAGCACCATAGGTATACTTGGCATTGTGATTATGCTCCAGCTGGAAGGTGGTAGGATTGTATACAAAAGTCTGGGGGCACTGCGTGACACATGCACCACTATCATTGAAATTCATACAAGCCTGCAAAACAAGGGAGACAAAAAACATTACACTAAATCATATAGCTGCTTTTGCATCTTTGGGGTTTAAAATACATTCTTGATTTTTCAGACTTGCTGCAACTGTGAGGAATATGATATATAGTTTTCTAACCTTTATTTTGGCTACTTAGATTTCTTGCTAGGATCTTGGCAAATGCATAACTTTTCAAATTAAGCGGGTTCAGTGAGCCTCCTTAATTTGAAACAGTGACTGTTACAACACTTCCTATAAAAACAAAACAACACTGTAATTTGTTTCATAACTACTGCTACTACTTGCAATCAATGAATTCACAACTTGACAGGACATTCTAAAACTGCCAAGAGTGAGCAGCTATTTATAACAGTCAGTCTAAACAAATACTAATGACTTTTTCAGAGGTCCAAACTTAAAATTTCTTACAGCATGAGTCCATCATCCAGCTGAAAACTGAAATTCCCAGTGCGAAAGCAAGAGGGATAAGAACTTCTTTTGAGCTAGCACAGGAGGGGGTTATTTCCCTAAGTGGCAAGTTTAACAAGGTCAGTTGCTTCACACACTGAGAAAAGAAAATAGGACTTTGTACCACTTAGCATTCAAGCTCTGCCACGCACAGCTGGCAGAGGACAGGGCCCCAATAAATGAAGAGGCAAGTGTGTAGATAACAAAAGTAATGGTATGCAGGGAAAATAATTGACCATGCAAGGTTGATAATTAGTAATAGAAAAACCCCACCGATTTTGACATTCTTTATCACCACATATCATGTCTATGGTTTTAAACACAGATTACAAAAAAATGTTGGAGCAATTTTGACAAAGCATACTGTGAATGTCAAATTTATATGAATATGAAAGCTGTAGCCTGGCTTGGATCTCTCCAGCAGTTGGAGCAACGACTGTTACTGGCTGCCTCCCCACTAACCTGCCTTCCAGGTTACTTCAGAAGTGTTAGTCTAGGAATGAATCCTTCCGGTCCTTTTCCATGTTTTAAAAAAATACGGATGTTTTTGTATCTTTAAAGAGTCAACAAGGATACCAACACGTGTCCTGTCCCCTCCCCTCCAGGGCTGGGAATGAGAGAAAAGTGAAAAAGGTTCCTCTGTTCTTGCTTTTATTAACAGTCCTTATCTCCATTTGGACCACGACCAGCAGGACTGAGGAAGATTACTTGTCATGTCAGAAAATTTCAGAAGAGAGAGGCTAATAACATACCTAAGGACAAAATATGCTGCTGAAAGGGACAAGAAGGGAGATCCATGATGAAGGCAATGTCCTGGGGCATGGCTAAGCCAAACTGCTGATCCTGTCTTTCCCGGATTTTTTAAAATGCCTATTACAAAACCTGTCAGTTTTTCACAGAAACAGATTTTTTTTTCCTTACAAAGATAAATAGTCAATCACTTTACTCAGAACTGGATGGGAAGTCCACCCAACCAATAGGTTGTGTCAATTTTCTGGTTCCACTGAGCACTCAACAAGGTCCTCCTATGCATTTCAAGTTTTAAATGTGATTTGAATCCATCATAAGAACATCTGTAAAAGTTTGCTTTAGTATGTTTGGTTGTAGTTATGTCAGATGATTACTGTCTTGCTTTTAGAACTGATTATGCAAATGATTGTATGGCAGCATATGGAGGAGGATGGATGAATTTTACAAATAAATATTAAGCTCATACTTACAACAGGATGCTGTTGCAAGCTGCATAATAGGCTAAAGGATTTGTAATGCTTCACAAACTTTTGCTTATTAATATATACTAATTTAGTTTGTTTCCTCAGCCCATTTCTTACATGTTGACTTAAAAGGTACTCTATCACGTACATGACTATTCTCTAATAACTATTTAGAAAATGCATAAAGCACACGAATACTATTGGGAGATATGGCAATTCTCAGCAAAAACTCACCTAGAAGATTTTGGAACTTTTAATTCATTCCTAAATCTCTTTGTATACATTTGTAATTGCTTCAATATATATGCAAATTTCTAGCATATTGTGCTAAACACTGCTAATTTGTGAATAAAAGCACAGGGAAATACACAGGGAAAAAACAAAGTTCTGTGCCTCAGCTAAAAGCTAAGAACAGTTGTCCATAGCCTAAAGAATTACACTCTTCACCCACTGTCTGAGCAAGTAATGACTAGTCCTGAAAACTGCCAGACCCCTGATGAATTTCTTTTACATTGCTCTGGGGCCTGGAGTGAATGAAAAGCCCTTGGTGTTTCTCTGCTGGATCAGAACATGCTAGCTAATTTTCAGCATACATATTTCCATGAGTGCCTCAGTTCAGAATCAGCCTCATTTTGTTTCAGGCTTCAGTATTACACAACTTATGCTGCCAATAACTTGTCCTTAACCTTTGAAAATGGGCACATATCAACACATCAGCTTTCAGGATGTTCCTCAACGCTCATATGAGAACAATAACTGCATTTTCTCACTTCCCTTTACCTATTTAGATTGTACGTGACACAGGAAAGAATGTTATTTTCCCATCTCTCTAGTCCAAGGTCAACACAGAACTTCCAGCGAGCATTGGATAAGACTACCACATATGCTGAATATCTACTCATGCAAAGCTACAGATAACAGCTTTAGTAAAACCTGTTAGCAATTAAGTCAAGCCATCACTGCATTCCATCAGCAGCCAAAGAACAACTTTTAGAATGTGGTTTTGAAGTACAACACCTACCACTATCAAATGACACCTGAACAATGAGCAACTCTCAGGGCCAGCTACAGAAAGATTAATTTTCCTCTGTTCATTACAAATCACTTGCCCACAGTTTCAAAACATCTGAAATTTTCAATACCCTACTCCCAGTCCTATCTGGAAGTCTGTTCCGTAGACATTTGTCTCTTCAGTCACGTGAGTACCTTTGAAAATCCACTTTTCTGTCCATGTTCTACTCTAGGCTTCTTTAGACTTAGGTTTGCTTCCCTTGAAAACAGTAGCAAAATGTGTCTTTGCAACCCAGTGTGACAAGCTGCACATTTTTTGAAATCAGTGCTGAGTTTTGAAGCTGATAATACTCTTATAAATAATGGACTACAAACAAGACAAATTTCTCTAAAGGCCTGTATGTTCAGATTGCATGTTTCTTTAAAGAAAAAGTTACCCATTTTCTCTTTCTAGATGAAGCACAGATAGCAGCATGTAATTGAGGCAGAGCATTTTGGAAACCACTTTCCTTCCATCTCCACGAAGAAGGATGCTAGGTAAAAAAGCTGAATTTAAATTAAATCTGGCAGTAACAGGGAATACCTTTCATAGAGAAGCTATATTCTATTCTTGACTTTCACATGAAGGGCACACAGAGCAGTAATAAAAGCAATGTTCAAATGTAGTGATAAATATGTCTAAAAATTTCCTATCACCTCTAAAAGTTAATTTTGGAAAAGCAATAGATAAAAATCACAGAGATTAGCACATCAATGGTTACCAATCTGTATTTCCAAATCTCACAAATCTGTTAATGGGTAATATTAAGTAGATAAATGATGTCAATATAGTATGAAAAATATTAAATGCTAAAATTTGCAGTCTAAACCTGGGAGTGTGCATGAAACACATTCAAAGGGACAAAACTGTGTGTTTTAAGAATTGAAGCATTAAGAACTTGCAGTGTGACTACCAGGAAAAATAAAAATGAGGAGTCTGACACATACAAAGCAGTCAGTGTCTTTCGGTCCGGAGCAGCCTCCCGCGCACTCCCGGTGGCAGCAGTCGCTGACGTAGGGCCCGTAGCACCGTCCATCGCACTGCTCCGCACACACTGTCTTCGTTACTAGACGGAGGCAGGAAAAATCACCATGTCAGATTCAGAACTAAGCAGAGAGTTCTTCAGCTACACACTGAGGAGAACAACAAACTGCACACCGGAAAAACCCTCAGATTTGAAGGTAGCAGCTTCAGTGGTACTGGTCACTCATATCCTCCAGGATACCTGCACAATACTCTCTTTAGGAACTCTATGTTGCTCCACGACTGTGGGAAAAGAATTTTAAAAGCATGTGCTCTTATCCTTGGAAAGTCAGGTGGAATATTATTTTCAAATCATTAGTTTTTGTAAACAGAATATGAAACTCCCACACACAAAATAATGAGTCCAGTTCCATGTGGATTTTCACCATGAAGAATTGCAATGCTGAGTGAATGAGTGAAATTCAGAGTAGGGCAACCACTGTCACAGCCAAATGCTGCTATTGATGACAGTCAGCTTGACAAATGGTAGCAGAACAGACAACAACCTTGGAACACATTTGGAAACACCACTTACCATTTCTAAGTAACACAATCCTGCCTTCATTCACAGGGAAACAACTATACCTACCAACTGGATTGTGGTACCACATGACTGTACTTCAGGGCTTAGTCTTGTGCAAAGAATGGTCTAGGAGTGAAGCATCTTCCTCCCTTCACTTAGCTATAGCTTCTATCTTAATTTACAGAAAAATTAATATAATCCAAACAACTATACCAACTACTAACACCATTAGAATGCGAGGAAGCTGTGCCATCAGCTGTCTTTTGACAAAAGCTGGGAAGTTACACTTCTGTAATTAACTTTTAACATCTATTTTGTTAAATGCATTTAATTACTTCCTTAAGAAAAACACTTTTCAGGAAGCAAGAAAATCCAAAAGTCCATCCAACTTTCTGTTCAATTCTACTATTTAATGTACCAGTTTTCAATCCAGTTTTCAATTCCCTCTACTACTTGCCACAAATACTTAGGATAATGCCAAAGCTTCTTGCTATACACAATATTTATTTAGGATATAAAAATGCAAATAACCAAAGAGAAGTGATAATTTATAATCTATAGAATAAAACTATGCACTTTTAGAGCAATTCCATCTTCTGATACCAGAGGCAACCCCTCAGACAGAAAAGGCTTTTGTGCTTTGTGCAATCTAATTTGAGAAATATGGGAAATTTCTGTGAAGGCACTTGCTGTCAACACTGCCTGAGACACAGATTAAAAGGATTTGTTTGTTTAAGTGACAGTATCAATAAACATTAATACAGAGATATAAAACAACCTGCAGCTGCATGCCACCACCACTTCATGGTGACAGGGTGACAGGGACAGAGTCCTAGCTCAGGAAAATGAAAAAATACCTCATCTAGTCTGTATCTGCATATTGTTTTATGCCAGCTCAGAATTTTCAGTGGACCAGACCCTGTCTACTTTGACGTCAAAGGAGGCAAGTCATAGCTTTACCCTGACTTGATGGAGGGCCCCATTTCCCAGCAGACCCCCCTTGGTGGAGAGGCCCTGTGGTTGTTCGTTTCATTCCACTCACAACCTGAATCCCCTGCATTCAGCTGTGCTACTCCCCAGATGAAGAGCTGGCCCCCAAGCCAAGGTGGCACCACCCAAACATATTGCTTCCCTTTTACTGCATGTACCTCATGTTTTAAAATGGCCACAGCCACATTCTCACACATTCTCCAGAAGGATGCTGTTAAAAGCATTCCTCTCTGCTGCTTCACAACAATTGAACCTTTTACTTAAATCTGGGAAGTTTTAGTGTAAAGCCCCTCTGTATAGAGAATCAGTGCAAACCACCTTATTCAACCCTAATTTATTTACCTCAGTGCCAGCTGCTGTGGGTGTGTGCCAAGATGTCCACCTTCTCCATACAGACATTGGTTCCCCATGGGGGATGTTTCCCGGCAGACTTTTAAAAGTACAAAGAGGCCAAGGCCCAACACTCTGTCACATACCACTGACTGCAATAGGTACTGGGGACACTCCACTGCTGCCTCCCTAAAAACAAGCCCCAAGGAACTGAATGCCGTCCCTTGCGGGGAGGAGAGGCGTGCCTCTCCCACACCTGATGTCGATGCCCACACGCCACACTCACGACTCCAGGCATATTTAGAAATGGGACAGTCTTGTTGTCAGCTCACAAGCTATTAATCAAGCTCTGTATGTGCAGGATTACACACTGTTTCCGAGCTGAACTGCAGGTAACAGTACTTGCCTAGGATGTGCTGCTTCAACACCACTGGGAAATGAGCTCCAACAGCAGCAGTGCATTTAAGCAACTTACTGACATCTTTTCAGCAGTTTTTCACACTATTAGGCTAGGACAAAACCAGCTAAATTATTCACCCTCCTGTAGAGTCCTGCACATAAGACTTGTACAATGTATAAAGCTGCAAATAGTGGCCCCTTTTTTTTTTTTTTTTTAATTCCCTAACTTTTTCAGAGATTACAATGATTCATTCCAGACAACGGACTGTGTTTTCTTTTTTAAAAAACCAAGACCCTCTCCTGCACCAGGGCTGGTCTGGAGGAACATGGCCCTCTTGCCAGCAAAATACTTGAGCAGGACACCCTCAAAAAAAATATTCTGGACTCATACTTAAGACAGTTGGCAATGAAGGGTTTTTCCCAAAACAAATACGAGGCGATACTTTGTATTGTCTGAAATCCCAAAACACTCTGATTGCTCAGGTGCCAGTAAACATCACTCACGAGTTCAGCTTCCTGCAATCATTGTCATGGGGTAACCCCACAGAAAATGTATGTTGTGGCACTGGTTTAAAAAGATAACAAGCTTTTTTCCCTAGACACTTTCCTCCAAAGGCAATAAATTGCTTTCTACAGCTGTGACTCAAGACCTATCTAAAAGAATGAAATGAAAAGGTAAATATTACCCAAAATGTTAAACTATATGGCATTTTAGGTGCTGAGGCCTCAGGTTTCAAATCAGACTTCTTGAGGGTCACCACAACTACCTGCCTGGATGTCTACTGACCCTGTGTGGGATCCCAAGGATTCAGGGGGTTCTGCACAGAACTATCACAGTCAGGGGCAGGACCAAAGGGCAAAGGTCTTGAAAAAACATGCCATACACTGGGACAGGTTTCTAGGGGAGACAATCTACCAGTATTTCACTATGATATAGCAATAACCTCTGCCGGGGAGGGGGTGTAATGAGCAGCACCACATATACGTCTGCAAATAATCAATCTCCTTTATTGTTTCCCTTATTCTTTAATTATGTCAGGACACTATAAATCTCTAAAGAAAAACATGGGAAATAACTGAAATCAATTAAATAGTGCTATGAACATGTAAAGTTATTAGAGAAATACAAGGGTTTTAATTAAAGATGCTGGCTTCAAGCAGGAATGTGGGGTTATTGTGATAGATCCAAGCTGCTGGTTCAGCTCTTTGTCCGCCCCACAAGACTCCCACTCACCTTTTGCTGATCTAATTGGGCACTTACTGCATCGGCACCTTCTCCTCAGCAGCATCAGCTGCACAAAGACTGTATAAATACAATTATGCTCAGACGAAATTTCTATACACACAGAGAGTCACAGAGCACTTTATATTTGTGGAATGTTTAATGTTTCCAGTTTGATTTATAGGCTGTTTGTCTTTTTCCTTAGTTGGGTCTATATTTTAATTTAGATTTTTCTCTTTTGTTTCAGTTACATTCCTCTTGGACAAAGTGCATAATCTGTCATTTTAATAATGTATTCAATTTGTAAAAGTTTCAGTTTTCCACCCAAAACTCTTAACAGGCACCAACAGGAAAAATAGTAACAACCTAAGCACAGATTTTCAAATTTGATTAGTAATTTGCAAAGGCATTTATTATTTTGACTTTTTAAAGTGGTTGACGTTCTATTTGGTGGGTGCCCAATATTCTTTGAAAGAGAGATCCTTTTTCAATGTATTTCCACATTGTCTTTTCCTGACACTGAAACAAATAATATCATCTAGCTTTCAAATTCTCCATATTAACATTTAATAATATTTTAATTATAAAAGAAAAATTGATTGTTAGCTGTGTAAAACAGTATTCTGAAATTTTATCTTCCTAACAATGTAGCTTAAGTTTCCTATTGTCTTCTTAAATACATGACTTTTCTTGTCACATTTAGAGAGACATTAAGACAGAGTTAGATGCAGGTAGTGTTTCAGACAGAGTTAGAAACACAGAAACATTGCTGGAAGGCAACATAAGCAGCTAGGTAGATGATATAAATGAAAAAAAAAACAACCCAAAGGGTTTTGATTTTTTTTTCCATATGTAATTTGAAATGAAAGACATAGATTAAGATCTTTCATTTTTTATCCTTTCCCAGGAAAATAATTTAAATCTTATCTTGGGAGGGGGGCTCATTAGAATACTTTGCTTCAGTGACTCAATAAAAAAAAATTAAATTATTAAAATGCAGACACACCTCTGAATTGTTTCTAGGATCAAAATAGTTTGACACTGGGATGCAGTACTGCTGAAGTGTGTTCCTACACATTTGAAAGATGTGCATTCCCAAGGTGATGAGGTTAAGGCAGACTTTGTGTTTACGATACAATTTATCTTATCTCTAGCCTGTATCTAACAGCAAAATTTATGAGCTTGAAAGCCAGGCACTTCTTTTAAAGCCAGAAACAAAGGCAGTGAAAGCACAGCCCCACTTGCATTTTTATGTTTTGAGCCCATGCTCATATTTTTATTCTTTGCTTCACACAGTATGTAGAAAAACATGTTGTGAGTACATACAATGAAGAAATGCTCTTTGCCAGCCCTTTCCTTCAATCCTGCTTTTTGCCTAAGGTGCAGCAAGGTCATGGAGGCAAAGAGGAAGTATATGATATAAAATTAACTCCTGTCCCTGACGATCAGAGGGTGCAGAGTGGGCTTGAAGGTAAAATGCTGTACGGTGGCTCTTTCAAGTAGAAATGCATGATCTGTGTATGTCCCTGAAACTCGGATGGCATATATCTTTCCATAGTTTATTACTTAAAAACCATGTTGTACCTTAGCCTGCTCCCACTCTTTGAATTTGAGAGGGCAGTCACTGTGAAGGGAGAGATAGCTGTCACTCCCAGAGCAAACCTTCCAAGCAGCTCTGCTAAGCTTCTGAATTCACAGCACTGCTGATAAGTTTTCCTCTCTTTAGTATTACTACATTAATCTGTCAAATCAGTTCACTTATCTGAGAGAAGTGCTTTGTAGAGGCTGAGACCGTGGGAGCTGATCCTGCCGCATGGACTTCTGCAGCTACACAGTCAGACTTGCCATAAGCCAAGGCCTGAGCCAGGATCATACACTCTTTAAGTAACATAACTGCCAAGATTTAAACTATTCTTGGATAAGCTAACCACGTAAGGCCTGAATAAATCTGCTTAACTTTCAATGGATTACCGAGGTTCTTACAAAGTTACTAGTTTGAACAGACAAACAGGCCTCTCATTATGACAGGTGAAAAAACAGCATTAATTAATTCTAACTTTGGTACAAAATAATTTAGTCAGCTAGGGTTTAAGTCCCTTTCCATTATCTACTTTAGAACATAACCTTGAATCTACTTCAGCCTCCCAAAGGTAGAGGAGGCTTTCTAAGCACTTATTTGGGGCTTTCATACAGAATGTCAGCAAAGGAAGGAGACATCCTAGCTCAATTCAGACAAAGAAGCAGCTCCTTATCATCACTGTACCTCACTCATTACACCATTATTCCTACAACCTGTCCTGAAGGGGTTTTAATCACACCTGCAGAGAAAGCACAGTATGAAAGTAATATAAGAACATGTTAACCTTAGCAGAGCTGTAACTGTCATCAGCTTTGCCAGCAGCGTCAGCTGATGCTCCTGAAGGAAAAGTTGTGCTGGGCAGGGTAGCAGAGCCTCTCTGCAGGTGTGCAGCTCTATGACCAATGTCTCTTGTGTTGCCACGGGCAAGACGGCAGCTTGGATTGTCTGCTCCTACTCACTCATAAAACATTCATCTCAAACCTGTTTACATTTATCTCAAACCTGTTTGCCATTTGTAATTTCCTCTTATCTATTGCTCCAAGAAGTTAAAAAAAAAAAAAAAAAAAAAAAAAAAAAAAAAAAAAAAGGCATAGTCATACTATTCCTAATATGTCCCACAAAAGAGACAGATGATATTGGGCCATCATAAGCTCAGAGTTAGTGTGCTTGTTTGACAGTGGTTAATTTGTCACAATCCCATCCTCCTATCTACAACTCAGGCAAGGAAACAAGCACAAGCTGGAGCAGTGCTTTCTAGGTGAGTTACCAGGAACCATTTTATTTCCCAGGAAGTGTAACTTCAGTAAACACAACTGATTTTCACCCTCTTGTAAGGGGGAAAAAGAAAAAAAACTTGTAGGAAAAGACAGCTTTCAATATTCTCCTCTTTAATATCTGCTAATATTGTGACTGCACTTCTAGCTCTTTAGTGCCTATCTGAAGATGCTGAAAGCACACAAGGAAGAAACTCTTTTTTTTTTTTTATTCTGTTTTAATGCTCTGTGAATTCAAGAGGAGAGACAGACATTGTGAGCAATCCTTCACTTGCTACTTCCTTCACAGAAAAGCTATTATTCTCTCAGCTCAAGTACATTCTGAGATTATTATAAAGAGAACAATTCTGCAAGATAACTAGTATTCCCAAGCTCCCACTGAAATTAACAAAGTATTTTTGTATCAGGAACTTTGCAGTGTTAGGTCATCATTAAAGATCTCCACATCTGCCTCGTGGTTTTTTCTATTCCTGCAGTATTCATTTCAGCGTATTTCAAAATAACCATCAATATTCTCAAGAGCCATGCTCCATGTTGCCACCAAGAAGAGAAAATTCCAGTTGGCTTAAGCAGTCTTAGAAAGCACAAGAAAAGAAAAAAAGAAATAATTAACATGGTTAAAAAAAGCCCAGATTGTCTGTTGGTATAAACATATGGGGAAAAAAATCTTACATATTTTAGAATTATACTAAACCCAGTATTTATAGTATCCTTTCACAATTGGAAAAAAAAAAATTGTAGGATCTCTGCTACATTGTTTTCTGGTTCTTTGTTTCTCAGGCTTACACACTTACAGGTCTGGCAGTGATTCTCTGTGGGTCCCCAGCATCGGCCTGTGCAGGACTTGTGGCAACGACCACCTGCAGGACAGACAGAAAGAGAGAGATTAGAAAAGTGGCTTCCTTTCATTCCTTTAACATCCAGCAACTGACAAAGAGGAGGGTCCATCTTGCTTTTGGAAGGTTTTTATGCTTTACCAAGGTCAAAACAGTGCCTGTAAAAAAACCCCAGCTGAAAAACCAGTGCTGGTGTCAAACATATTTGAAACATAGCTACTTATCTAAGTGCATTATACCCTAAATACCTATTTGCTATGCATAATAACTGTAACATTTTAAAACAAGAAAAAAAAGGTAATTACATCTGGAGGACTGAGGAACAGTGTTATCATCCAGTGCTATCACTGTTGCTTTCTACAGCCTATATAAGACCTGCTGATTCCTTCATAGGAGAAGCGCTAAAAAGGATATACAGCTATCCAGCTCCTGTCCAATTTCATCTGAACTCTGTGGGGCTATGCTCAATGCCTCTGACTGAAAGCTATCCTTTTTCCCAAAAAGTTTGTATAGTCTGCATGTCCAATATTATGGTAAGGGAAATGTGCCCTATGCAACCTCTTACCGACAGCAAAGCTCACAGGACTTTCCATTTTCTGGTTGCTGGTTCTCAGTTCCCTGTGGTTGTGCTTGAACCTGAACATGATGCTCTGCATCATCTTTCTGCATGCTGATAGGTGTAGTCCCTTAAGAAAAAGAACTGTAGGTGCTTTCACTGTAAAATACAGTTGGAGGAGGAAGAATTAGGAATGGCAGGTTTGTAAACTACCTAGTAATTGCTGAGCAATATCTGCTTGGACTGAAGAGGGAGTTGAGTTCACATCTCAATGTCCTGGAAAAATGCTGATAACTGTGAGAGGAAATGGAAAGCAAACAGAAGAGCTTGCACGTTCTGTGGCTGCATCCCACATAATTTGAGAGAACACTCAGACAGTTCCACACCAGTCTGGACTGTGAGTGAATGGAGACCTCATTCCACAGCTCCCATTTGAACACAGTCACACCCCTGCTCCTAGTGCTCCTCCCTCTTGAATGTCAAATGCTCCCAGAACACATGCGCAGAGCCTGTCCTACTGTTCTCTGAAGCACCAGGTGTGGAAGTGCTCGAGGTGCAGACAGCCAAACCTTTACACCAGCCAGACCTGAAGGGATGAGCCAAGAAAATCAACACAAACATCATCAAACACTATACACAGTACTTAATGGTGCAGTTTTGACCACAGGAACCTAACCTTGTCTTTGATTAAACTTACTCATCACTAAATACTGCTGAGATGCTATTAAGTGAACTTCCCCTTTGAACCTGATCCAGAAGCTTACCTTTCAATCATGTATATTAACAGCTGCTGTTGTTAACACAGCTCTATTACATTAAATCAAATACTTTTCACATGCCCTGATGGGACACAGCATAGGAGAAAGCAAAATGTCTCTCAGCTAAGGTTGGATCACCTCAAAGGAAAATACTGCTCCTCTGCTAGCAGTGTGCTCAGACCACTGAGATGTTACAGAGCTGAGCAAACTGACTGTGACAGTCCAATGAAGTTGGACTTTCTGTCACTAATTTTCATAGCCAGTGTTCCTCCCTCAGCATTCCTGGCACTATTGATGACGCTGTATGATAATTACCACACTGTATGCCAAGGACCTTGTTGTTAAAGCTACCAACAACTTGTGGCATTCATGTCCATTTAAAGCAATTATACTTGGGAAACATTGCTGATGACATCACCAGCACATAATTTGCTGCCACACTCGACCATCTGTTTATTTAGATCACAAATATACTATAACTACATAAGGAAAATGCATTCTGGCTGTCAGGGAGGGCCCTCCACCTGGCATGAATAATGCAACTTTAATCAGTAATAATGATTATTATGATTATTAAGAGAGTGCTGGAACCCTGCACAGAAAGCAAATACATCCACATTGGTTTATAAGAATAGAAGTTTAAAAAGAATGTGAGGTAAAGAGCAGATTAAAGGAAGAATTTTAACAGATGAGGCTTGATAAGATACAGGTTGTTAGCTCATTTTGGTGCTTCCTCAACAGAATAGAAATGCTCTCCAAAAAGTGGGTTTTATAAACTAGCTATTCCTGATCAACAGGAGTACGACAGAGAAAAGCTATAGCTGTGAATGTTCAGACAACCTTTCCACTTTACATTGTGGTTGGTCTTCAGCTGAACTGGAGCAGCCCTGCTGAGGACAGCTCGGGAGGAACCACAACCCACGGACAACAGAGTCTCCTATTGAAAGACCATATTTTATGCCAGATCCTTCCTTGCAATCCAATTTCATGCTTCTCTAGCTTCAGGGGTCTGGAGTTTAGAGAGAAAACCAGAAGTCTTGCAGCTTCATACAGTATAAAGCACTGCACTGATCACTTGTAACCACACAATCCTGAGGCAGAGTAAGGCAGGAATTTGGTTGCTTCTTCCCCTGTTTCTGGATTCCACCCCCTTCCAAAACGCACTGTAGGCACTGGGCTTTCCACTGTAATATGTGCTGTGGGATAACACAGAAGAAACTCAACATCCCTCTAAGTGGTCGCTAACTAGAGAGTCCATTCACACTTCTGTAAAACCTACACTTAAAATATAAATCTTCACATTTGAAGCTCCAGGGTCCTAAGATGATCCTCAGTACGCAATCAAAAATTTATTCAGCCACTTC
Source organism: Margarornis squamiger (assembly GCA_035222235.1). Lineage (NCBI taxonomy): Eukaryota > Metazoa > Chordata > Aves > Passeriformes > Furnariidae > Margarornis > Margarornis squamiger. The sequence goes on from JAWWTY010000002.1 coordinate 2,537,111, forward strand.
TATCCCTCCTGGAAATAAAAGCAATTCAGCATATTCAATACATAATTTTAATTTTTTTTTTCCAACTTGCAAGCCTGCTGCCTGGTACATGACTTTGTTTGTCAGTGTCAGATGATGATTTGCATTTAAATAGAGATATTTAACAATAAAACAAGAAAAGGCTGCCAGTTTCCTTTTTCTCACTGGGAACTCAAAGTGTCTGTTTCATTGTTTTCCCTTTTCTCAGCTGTACAGACACAACAAGGAGCTGAGCTTGTAGTCAGCACACCTCTAAATTCAATTGTTACAGGTCCTTTTGAAGGTCAAATATACTGACAATTAAAAATAAAACCCAAACTCCCTCCAAATAATGTATCTGTATCGGTTTGGTTGTTTAAAAAGAAAAATAACTTTCTTTGCTCTCAGTATGAAGTGGTCCAGATTCTGCTCTCACATCCTTCAGTATTCTACCTGGTTTTCCCACTGTAATAAGGACAGATTGCTACCCATTAAATCCAGCTCTGCAAACCTAAGGCAGAAATAGTCCCATGGAAGGCAACATAAGCAGTCAAGAGCATAACAAGCATTCATGTGATGAGCAGGTCTCACAATTAGATTTGTATGTCAGGTTTAAACGATAATAATGTATTCATGTATTGGCCCTGAGGCTGACAAAGTCCTTGAAGGAATTATAGTACTTCTCACAGATCTTTCTGTATGTATGTTTTTAGATTTTTAGATTGTAGTGAGTCAACAGAATTGAGAAAAAAATAATCATGAAACAATTTGCAGCACAAAATATATTATTCCTGTTATTCCTTGTTTTCAAAATATTCTAAAGCCCCCCAACAGATTGTGCTAGTTTGGAAGGGATCCACAAGGATCATTGAGTCCAACCCTTAGACCTGCACAGGACCATCCCCAAGTCACACCATGTGCTTGAGAATATGATCCAAACACTTCTTGAACTCTGTCAGGCTTTGTGCTATGATCACTTCCCTGAGGCGGGATCTGCTGCTTGACCTGGATCCCTACAAATCTGTGGCACCTGCTGGGATTCATCAATCCTCAAAGAGCTGCTGATGTAATTGCAAAACCTCTCTTGATGATTTTTGAGTGGTCTTACGAATCCAGAGAGGTCCCAGCTGACTGGAAGCTGGTGAATGTTGTCCTGATTTTCAGGAAGGGCAAGAAGGCCTGTCAGTCTCACTTCAGTGCCTGGTAAAGTTATGGAAAAAGATTAATCTGGGAGGTGTTGAGCAACACAGGAAAGACAATACAGTCATTGGCCACAGCCAGCATGGCTTCATGAGAAGAGAGTCCTGCTTATCAAACCTGATTTCCTTCTCTGACAAG
>JAWWTY010000002.1:2554029-2595873 GCA_035222235.1 Margarornis squamiger
ATTGGGTTTCTTTCCTGTTTACTTGGCCACCTTTGGTAATAAAACTACTGTTTGGGTTAAGTTTTCTGCGGTGTCTCTGTTTTGGCTTCCACATCCCTTCAGACCCCTATTCTCCCTGGAACAGGGCCTTTGCTATTTTGGACATGTAGAAACTTCAGAGGAGATTTTATGTCTGCTATTGATGGTTAGAAACAATGCTAGCAATGCCAAAACATCAAACTGTGTTTTAGGCTGCAGGACCTGCTGGAACAATGAAGTACCTGATTCTGACAATCATGGCAGTTTGCAGCCTTTGTCTGCAGAAATACTCTCTGCCAGGGACCACTACTCAGGTGGTCTCAGTGAAACAGCCCTACCAATTCCTGGGGCATAAGCTACTCCCCCAGTCCTGCCAGTCATGACTAAACATGGCATATGATGCATCTAGTCTTATATGATCACACACTTCCACAGACTTTCCTAAATTACTACTAGTATGGACTTTGCTGAGCTTCACAGAGCAGGTTTGGTGAGTTCACATTCCCAGACTGATGTAGCCTTTCCTGTAAAGATTTAAAGATAAGAAGTAAAACCTACCAATCCTTTTCAAAGTATTCTGACATGGAAAGACCCAGAGGGCTTTCCATGAGATCTCTTGCACTTCGGATATTCTAGATAATGCCAAGCAAGGTATACTTACCCAGTTCTAATGGACTTAACCAAGATTTGCATTGAACATGAGACACCTGAGATTTAAACAGTAAATACATAAACATGCTGGATCACAGCATGAGTTATAGTCTATGCAGAAAGGAACCAAAGACTTTTTAACACACCGAGCATCATTTGCAGCAGTGGAAAACTAGCAAGGCTGGGCACAACAAGCACCCACACTGCCTATCAGGTTATGAAAAGTGACAAAAGCCGAAATGGAGAAGTACATACCTCATTCAATGATATTCTACGCTGATTTCCATTCTAAGGTTATAATTCAATGTTCATTTGTCCAAGTCATATGTGTGTGCATAATACCTGTGTGCACCCACAGACAGGCTATTTTTGATGGTGGTTTCTGTACCTGAATTGTTTGTTTCCCAAAGCCTTAGCACCTTTGTTAAACCATTTTAGCCATTTGTTGGCTTTCTGTATACTGGGGTTTAGATTTTCACCTATGTAAGCTTTGAAGACAGAAATGGTTTGCACTAGCTAATTTAATCAAATTTCACAGGACTCATGAATAATATTGAGACGGAATCCAGTTTGCTGGAGAAGACTTATGTTTACTACATTAAATATAGTCCAACTGTGCACCACTTCATCCCCAGTAAGAAAAATAAAGCAAAATTTTGGTGGCTATCTCAATGAAGCTGCCTTGGCAGATAGCTTATTAATGAAATTATTATTGAAATAATGCTATCACATTTATCAAGCGCAAATGGCAAAGCAAGAATTGTTCCTTCCCTATATTTAAAACAACTCAAAAGGAATAAAAAATGTTTGAAGAAAACTGAACCTGGGTACACACATTCTTTCATCTTGCTGTGGGGGCTAATATTGGCCTTCTTTGCTTTCAGGGTGTGATTCCAAAAGTTCTGGTTCCTCTGGAGTCACCAGTAAAATTTTTGTTAGCTCAAAAAGATAGTATTGATGTTTGTTAATATTTTAAAAGAACTTACTACCTGAGTGTCGCAGATGCATTTGTCTTGAAGAACTGGCAAAGGTTAAAAGAAAACCCAATAACAGAACAAAACAGAGTAAGAGCCATGTATTTTTCTTGAAGCAATGACTCATAAAAGGGTACAGGCATTACCTCATCTTCAAAGGTTTTATCAATTCTGCCTAAAACTGATCATCACCAGTGATGAAGTTTTTTTAATATGCAAATAAGATAGCTGGCTGCATTACAACAATGTCAGGTTTCCATCCAGAAGGCAGATGAGACAATCCTCAGATCCCAAGCTGGAACATTGAGGAGCAGTGCAATTGGGTAAGCTCCTGGAGGAAGGCTTATCTCAAGTAGCTGTGCTCTGGTTTTGAGAGTAACAGGTGAGATATACAAAAGCAAGTCAGCCTTATATAAAACCTCTTACAACACAAAGTATCTGGTTAAAATCAAGTTGTTGCTTTGAAATTATGGGGACTCGTCAAATGGTCTTTACCCAGGGTCTCAAACTTTTTTATTTTTCATGAGTTCCCAACACACAACTGAAGTTGTTTCTTGGCTGTAGTGAAAGCTAAAGAGGCAACCAGTCATTTATACATCCTTGAGGGACACCTTCTGATATGGTAGAGCAATCCGAAATGTCCATGTATCTGGAATGCTCAGGACAATATGTCTGCTGTGGTGTCACTTCTGACATCTGATACAAACTTCTTTCCACCTTATGTCTGAATTTCAATGTTGATACATCCTGAGGGTACTGTTTAATAGCACAGTATTCATTCTGAATGCACTTTACTATGTTACAGAACATTTTACTTAAATATTCCGTATCACTGCCATCACCATTCACTAGAATTCATTATTGTTGCAAGAATCATAAGAATCATTAAAATACTACTGGAGGTGAATAACTCTAGGGAAGGCAAATAGATAAATGGATCAAAAAAATGAATCAAAGTATACCGATATTTCAAGTTTGGAATCGAAAGCACTAAAACAAAGAAAATGTAATAAAACCAGAGAATTACTGGCTATATTGTGAAGTGCACCCCATCCTCTGCAAATTCTCTCTTTTTCTCTTCAGGGATATACACTCAAGACATCTAAAATGTAAAATCAGAATATTGGTGACCTTGTACCATAATTACTCCAGCAGCTATTTATGATGCCATAGACAGACTATTGTGATTCAAGGACCACCCTGAGCAGCAGGAGCAAATGCAAAGCAAAGAATAACATCTGTGCTTCCACAGCAGCACAGTGGCTTTAGCAATACCAAGGAAAAAGAATAGGCAGAAGAAAGGAAGTAGATGAGAGAAAATTCAGAAAATCTATGATGTTCACAAATAGTCTCTACAGACACGGTGTTTTTGACATGAGACTAAATGGTCCTCCAAACGGTGTACAAACTTAGAAAAATGCAGGGAACAACAAAGGGAAAATTTACAAATAAAATTCTCTGTAACAGAGGATCAGGGAAAACTTGTGGCCATATTTATAGTGTTTCAGGTTTCAGGCTGAGTGGATGACAAGGCTAAGAATAAAAGGAATACTTACATCCTGAGCTGCCATTCGTTGGAACCAGGGTGAAGTTGGAGGCCCAGGGGTTACGCACTATATCCTGCCAATGAATAGTGTCTGCGAAGCAAAGAAATTTGTTCTGGCCAACATACACTCCTCCATTCAGTATTTCTGCATAAAAGAACAAGAGAACATATTTTTAAGATTTTAGACAGGGAGCTGATCAAAACTATTGCTGCTCTGTGTGCTGGAGAGAGAGGACATGAAATTTTAATGCAAAAATTTCTCACTTTAATCTCAATACTCTGAAAACTGGAGGGCAAGTAGTTTAGAGTATTTGTAAACAGGAACCCTTTTTTACATGCAAGGGAAACCTGATGAAGACAAGCCATACAGATGCTAACATGGGTTTACCTGTTGTTCCAGTGTAATCATGTATGAAACAGTTCCGTTATTTGTGGGTAGAATAACCTTCAACACTTGAATGACTTTAGAAACACGAGCAGTCAACCACACTATACTGTATTTTTCATTAATTCACAGAAATGCTTAAAACTTATAGTAATGTCCCCCGCTGAGAAGGCTCCAGACATCACAATACCTGGAAAAGCATGTTTAATGAGAACCCTGTGCTGCTTGATCCAAAATACCCAAATACTTAATAGCCATGACCCACATCTCAAGTACTATGATTCAAAACTGCCATTGACATCCCTTGCTGGAAGCTTTGTATTGAAGGGAGATATCTTCTGAGAAAATAGAAGTTTTGAGGTTCTTTTCAGGTTGTGGGTTTTTTTGTGTGTTTTGTTGTTTAGTTGGGTTTTTTTTTTAAACTTTCATGTTTATATCAATTTGTTTAAAAAAAAAATGCTTTGTTGCCCTGTCTGTAAAGATCTGATTTGTCAAATCTCAACATGAAAATGATCTTACAGTTCTTGGTCGTAGCACCAGGGTTTCCTCTGAAGCAAAATCTTGGGGTTTTATCCTCTAAACTCTTGTTCAAATTCACAATTTCTCTACTTAACCTGGCTCTCTTATTTCCAAAGCAGAGGACAATCCACATGACTTTCATTAAAGCTAACAGGAGCAGCTAAAACCTTCAGCCCTGCTTAGTGTCAGAGATTCAAGCCTCATGAAAGAAATGTGGAAGGTTAGTCACTAATGGAACCTTAGAATGACATTAAGTGGTGTTATACAGCCAGGAGTGTCACACTGCTCAGAGACATTAAGAATAATTCTTGACTATGGTAGCAATGATTATGGTCATCTAATAGCCCTCATCTCCCAGGAAAACCATTAAAAGCTGTAGTGTAAATGTTAACGTTAACACACTACAAAAAAGGAATTACTGCATTTTATTTCTTTTTTAAATTTCAGGCTTTACAGGCCACAGCATGTAGAGGAGGCAGCCCAAACAATGAATTTATTAAATAAAGGGTCATCTATAAATATCTTTCCACCATATTAATCAGTATTAATATTTCTTAGAAACCTCAGGTTTAAAAGCTTGGCTTTCCATTGAAAAGAGTCTTAAAAGGAAAACAACGATAATAGTCTTATACAGAAAGGAGTCCAGATTAGAGATATAGCAATGATCTGTCTGTATGATATTCTTATGATCCCTGAAAAAAAACCCAAACAAACAACCAAAAAAAAAAAAAAAACAAACCAAAAAACAAAAACCAGAAAAACCAACATAGAGCGTCTGTTAGCAATTCTGGTCTGGGGAAGCGGTGGGACAATAGAAGAACACTTGAAAACAGGACTACTGATGATTTCTCTGTGTTGTTCCAGCCATACTGGATTAGATAATCCATTATGGCCCAGATTTTGATGAAAAATAACATCTAACAAGTAATGAAAAAAACGTGTAAAATCTGCATTTGTAGCTTCTTAAACATTTGCACATGATTCCACATAGCTCCTCTATCAGTGGGTACGTCTGAGCTGGCATAATTTCTAGGTTTCAGAACACTGACTAATGACAATACCTATCAAAGTTTCTTTTCTGCTAGGAACTTTGATGCATTCTTGGATAGCAGGGAGGACCTCAATTTGAAAGCAATTCTAATAGTTTCAAAGATTTTTTTCAGCATAAAAGTAACCAGAAAGCATCCCCTCTGTACTTTAAGGAAATCTGCCAGCTTTCACGGTGATTTACTACAAGTAAACACAGAAAATGCTCTGACTTGCCTCATCACTGAATAGTAAGTGTTGTTCTAGCTGCTCTATCCCAGAAATGTGATGCAGTACTGCCATTTGCCTGGCACTGTGGCATTTTTCACAGGGGACGGGATTAAAGTTCACAGGCCTATTCATGTGCTGAGGCACTAATAAACATGAGTAAGAATATCAAAGGTGGGCTCTTGTGGATATTAAGTAACCCTGAGTTCAAAGTTTAGTACAATTCTTAAAGTACTTGTGCTTAACTCTTCCTGCTCTCTGGGATCCAGACTCATTTCCATTCTACCTTCTCGTTCCAGCCTGCTACCCTAATTTTCTTTATGCTGAATCCTCAGCATGTGTAAATCAGCACAGATGATTGGCTTCAGTGACTTAAACTCAAATGCATTTTGCACTTCTCTGCCCTCTCTTAGCAAGAACAATGTCTAGGAAGACCTAATAAACCCTGATACGTGCTAAGCAAATGAAGCACAAATGTAATCAATATACAATAGATTTACTGTATAATGAACTTATCATCATAAAGTCATCATCTCATTTTAATTTACAACCCTGAAAGTGAGAGATAAAGTTAAACAATTAACAGGAGGAGAAAGGAAGGATCGCTGCCTGTGCAGGAGAGCTAGCAAAGGAAGCCAGACAAAACGAGGTTTCTTCTCCAGAGTGCGACACGTGAGGTACCTTTTTGCTGCACTCTTTCAGAGGCTGGAGCAGGAGAGAGAACGAAAAGTCCCTGAGTGAATCTTGCGAAGAAAGAAGCCTCTTCCTGCCTAAGCACTAAAAAGGACTCCTCACAGTGAAATATATTTTAAATATCATTTGAGGGAGAGTATTTTTGTCTTCTAAAACAATTTTTTGTGACGTTGGAAAATCATTAGTCAGAGAACAACCCTGCTGCCTGGGACAGCAGGCAGAGCGCTCAGCTCTACCAACTGCTGCCTGAAACAGTCCTGCACTGGCAGCGTCACCCTTGGGCTTCTCCACTGCTCAAGGACAGAGAGTTACAAAAAAACATTTTCAAGCACAAGACCCACTAGCTTTCAGTGGGAAAAGAGTTCCTAAAGGTGTCAGACAACTTGCATGCCTTCCTGTAAGGTACCGATGAGTACCATGATCTCCCATTTGGGCTCCAGGGCTGCAGCTGATGCCCTGAGCAAAGGAGTGAGTAGCACCAAGCTCTTCTCTGCTTGATTCTAAAGTGAATGCAGAATCTTACGATCTTCCTTATTAGAGCTACTTTACTGGCTTAAAAGCAGTATAATTCTGTAACCAAAGTTATATGCAAATGAATCAGCATGTGCACTTGCCACTGACTTCTGTAATTTTGCTTATTGCTGTCAAGTGATTGTCTGGAAGTTACATCTACATATTATTAAAATTCTCTTAAATGGTTATTTATTTAGGAAGCCAAATCAGAAACTTATTATCTATTACAACTGCTATTTTCTTGCTTTCATTAGCCTAGTGAACCATTCCCACAGAACTTTGGTAACCTGCCATACAATAAAACAAGAGAAATGGAAACTTACAGTCTGTGGCAACCCAAAAACACAAGTGTCTCCATCTGTGGCAACCCAAAAACACAAGTGTCTCCATCTGTCCATAAAGTGCCAGGGAACACAAATAGGTATGTCACACAAAATTTATACTTAGTCTGTCAAGTTCAGAAAGGGGCTCAGGATGAACTTGACTGGAATCAGTGAAAACACATTATCAGCTACCAAAGCTTAAAATCACTGTAAATAAGCCAAAGGGACACTGGCTCTGCAAGGATGGTGTCTGCTTAGACCCGAGGTAGAAACCACTTTCCTTCTTCCATCTTTTAAAAGGTCATGTTCCTCAGCTAACTTTTTCTTGTGTACAGTGCAATCTCTCGTGGTCTATCACCTAGTTTCTAATGTGGATTAAATTGGCTAAACATGTTCATATTCAGCAGTGTACTCTGAAGTAAAAGTTACTAATTTGCATTTTTATGCAGTGGGGGCTGTAAACATCTATTTAGTTGTAGAATCTCTGTTTCTAAAATTGTTGTAAAATTGGTTATAAAATGGCTATTGCTATTCAAGGTTGCAAATTAAAAGCTCTTCTCTGGTACTATGAAGCCAGCTGGCATGATGAACTGGAAGAAGGCATAGTGAGAGGGAAATGAAATAGCTCCAAAGTGGGCAGAGAAAAAGGAGGGAGTTAATTAGGAAAAACTGTTGGGCATGTCCACTGTAAATGCTCCAAAAGCAAACCAGAAGATATCTTACACCTTCCAAACTAAAGAAACATCTGTCCTTTACACTACACCATATACAGGTATACCCTGCACACATGTATTATATAACACGTTGATGATACCTTAATTTTCAGTGTTGGCCTCATTAGAGCTGAAGCACCTTTGCAGGATGACAGTGCTGCACCTTCACTATCAGCACGCAGGGGATGGGGACCTGTTCTCAGATACTGCATCACTCCCAAAACAGTGTCATATTTCACCCAAGACCCTGAATATATTATCCAAAACCAGCTTTTACCTGGAAATTTCATGCCAAAACAAGTCTTTTGATCTCTTAGAATAGTTGATTGCTGATGACCCGCTGGGAAAGCACTTCAGGTCCATCATTAATAAGCTCTGTCTTAAAGGGTAATGAGAACTGGGTGCTTTAGGAGACAATAGCTCATCCATCATCAATCAAGATCTGAAGTTTTTACACAGATGATTTAAGAAGAGTTGGACTGTATAAAATTGAAATGTCACATTTGTATCAGGAGATGGGGGGAGTTTGGTAATGAAAATGAGAGTTTTAACCTTCTCCATTTCAGCTCAATGACCATACTCAAAAGCTCATGGATGTGGAATCTGTGTCCCAGCTAGAAGCCCCAGACAGCCTTCGATCTCAATTACACACTTTCAAGAAAAGATTATTTGGGTCATTAGTTAGAAGTCAGTTTCAAGGCTTGATGGTAACAGCAAGATATTCTTTATTTCTATCAAAAGCAATCAGTGTTATGTGCAGCCTGTGAGTCTGTGCTTCTAACTGCTCAATAACTAATAGCATTAGATTGTAGAATCTGAGCATAAATCTTCCAATCCTAGCTCCCTATTTTGCTGTTTAAATAAAAACAGAGTCATTTGATTACCTTTCACTGAGTTCAATGGGGTCACACTTTTCAACACAAAAATGTGTGTGAAGATAGGCTCACAGGGTTCTTGCAAGTCATTTAGCTACTTCATTAAAGGACAATAGGCTCTGGGCTGCCTTTTTTAGCCGTTTCCCAAAAGGTAATATCTGTTTCATGAAGAGGTTCAGCCACATTAAACCAACTCAAAGATGACATTTGTACCTGCTAGGATTATTTCTCTGTCTGTGCACACCTTGAATTCTTCTTTCTTACAACCTTATTAAAATAAGGCACTAAATTATTTAGCTGGTTTCTTTATAAAAGGAAACAACATGGCAAATTATCCCAGTCCTTTGTGGTGAACACACCAGAGCAATGGGCCCCGTTTCAGCCTTCCCCTGAGCAGCTACTGAGGGAGCTGGGCACAAGATGCAGCTACAAAGCCCCACAGGGTTCAGTGCATGGAGAAAGTGATCCAAAATACTAAAGAAGAGAGCAGAAACAACTGATACAAGTAACACAAAACCCCTTCATCCATCCAAAAGGAACGAAAACAGCTGGGCATAAGCTCAATTTAAGATGTGCTTCTTTTCTCCAGAAATAGTCCTGTTCTGAAGTGTAATTTTTTTTAAATTTTTTTTTTTTTTTTAACTCAAGACACTTGACTTGTGCTAAAGGAAATGGTCTCTCTCCCTAATCCTGGTAGATTCACTTGTCTTAGTGGTCTCTCCATTTAACCTACCTTGCAATGACCGCAGAAATTTCTGCCTACTTGGATCTCAACTCCCCGAGGTATGTAGGCCTGTTTGCATTTAAACCAACCCCTTCCCCTTCACTCTGGAGGAGGCTTCCTGCTGTGTAATAATTACTCTGTTTTGACAAGGGAGGATAAAAAGGTGCACTGATTCCAACCAATGCTACTTCTGTTAACCACACAGCTGCCTTCAGTACTTGATGTTAAGTAACAACAGGGTTGACACAATGCTGTATCAGCTTCACCATTTCCTTTGCAGATGGTGAACTGCAGGAGCAGTGGTACCTGTTTACAGTTATCCACCTCATGTGTTTCCTTCTTTTCCCATCATGAGCTTATGAAAGCTGTTTGACCCTGTTGACTTTGCAGGTGAGGAGGTTTCCTGTAATACATTGGCTCTGTTACAGGAATATTAATTTTCAGGAGGAGATGCTAATTGCCTCACTTTGTCCAGTCAATTTTGGAACCTGGTGTTAGAAGCCAAGTGCCTGAGTTACTGCTTACTTAATAGAATTTATGGGGTTGACAGGTAGATTAACAGATTAAAACCTTAAGATTGTAACAATCTAAGGGGCTTCTTGTGGGTTTCTCCAAATGAGGAACAGAGGCAGAAGAGGTCCTGGCTGTACTTGTGGATACTAATAGGGTGGGCATCCATCAGCAGTGCATCCATGCAGTGCTAAGGGGTGATCACACAGTCGGTGCAGAGCCAGCAAGTGAGGGAGGTGACTGTTGGGCACTTGTGAAGATGCATCTGAAGCACTGAATCCATTTTGGGCAACCCCACACCACACAGTTGTTGCCAAACTACAAGAGAGTCCAGGGAAGGACCACTATGGTAGAGGCTGAAGGACTTATCCAGGAGAGGTGAGAGGACCTGAGGTTGTCTATCCTAAAGAAGCGCTGACTGGGGAGCGGGGACCTCGAATTGCAGCCTGCCTCTACCTAAAGGAAGACTATAGGGGAACACAGACTTTTCTCAGAAGTGTACAGCCTAAGGACAAGAGGCAACAGGCACAAGCTGCAACATGGGAAACACTGATCAGAAAAATATTCTTCATAACAAGAGTGTGGTTAAGCACAGGAGTAGACTGACCAGAGAATTCCGTCTCTAAATCGCTGTCTCTAAAGATTTAAATAAACAATGAACAACCTGATCCTTGTCTGAAGTTAGTCCCACTCTGAGCAGAAGATTGGACCAGATGACCTCCCAATATCCCTTTTAAACCAAATTATTTTGTCCTCCTATGAGTATTAATCATCTACTACCACAGTACTTACAACACTCCATAAGCAATCCATTCTCTCACTTGTTATAAAAGCATACCTAATTTTAAAATTTTATCTACTGATAACAATTTGGTGATACAAAACACCCATCTGGAAGATAACATATTTAAAAGCATGTCACATGCATGTAGAAAGAAATACGACAGTATTTGAAATACAGAACCTATGCACTGTCTCTGCCCCTCATTTCATGCAAAGAGGACATCTGGACTAAGAACCATTACAGCTTTCAGTATGAGAAAAAAATGTTCCCCTTCAATCTTTTGATTTTTGGTAGCAAAAAGAAAATTGTATTCATTTAAGTTGCTGCAATGAATCACCGATGAGTTTCAAATTACTGTCTGAGGAGAGCATGACACATTGCTGGCTCACCCCAGAAGGCACACACTCTTGAGGTCCATAAGAGCAGCAATAAACCAACAGCCAGAAATGAGCACTCATTTCATTCACAGGAGCCTTGACTTAGTCTTTCAGCATCACAGGCCTCCCTGATGGGAATACCTGTGTCACAGTTACCAGTGACAGTATGTTGATGAAGAGATGAGCTGTTTCTGCAGGGCACTGGTGCGTGCTTCTTCAGAGAGTCCTCTCATAACACACCTTGGGAGTGCTTACCTTCCAGCTGTTCCAAGAAAACACACCTTTGAGCGTGGATTTCAGCAAGAAGGCACAACTATGGGCATTTAATTATACAAAAGTCAGTAAAACTTCAACATTCAAAACAAATCATCTCTCCCCTGCTCTGCTAACAGAAGGTGCAGAAGAGGAGATGACGTCACACACTGGGTTCACCAACAGAGCCAAAATCTCCTAGGGTTCCAGCAGGCTCCAGAAAGCCTGGAGGCTCTGATGGTGGAATTTATTTCTGCTGCCTGTTTATCTTTAATAATGAGCATCCTGTAGGACATAATGTGGTGTAATGACCCAAAGCAGCTCTATCAAGTGCTTGCCTTGCCTGTGTTTTTCATGACACAGCCCTTTTCGTCTTCATAAGGCATCCTCTACATTTGTTCAGTGAAGACTGAAAAGACCTTGGTGTCACTCTGCCCTCCTGAAATGCTACCTATGCCCTATAGCATGTTACATAGCTGACACACAACCAAGCCATCCTCCCTGACTCATCATGATGGCTTCACATTCATTTTTCCTCTAACTTCTCTAGAGTTTTTGCTGTGATTGAAGCATTTCTTCAGATCAATGGTTTCTCCTCCTGAGAGGCAGTATGTTTATTTGCCAGCTTTACAACAAAGTGAGTGGCTTCCAACAGAGTTTCCTAGTACTTCCACTGGCTGCAGATTCACCCACAAACTCTACAGAGAATCATCAGTCAAGGTGTCCTGTCCTGGGGGTAAGATCACAGATGGGTCCTTCAACCATCCTCCTTCACCTATGACCAGCTGTTCTGCTACCTCAGAGTCCTGGTGTAAGGCACCGAAACCTTATTGTCCCCCTGCTCCAACATGGACTTATCCCACTTCTTTCCTTCCCTGATATCAAGGGCAGGCAACCAGCAACCAAGGGAATCTGAAAAAAACATGGGGAGGCAGAGAAAGAGTCTTACTCCAGGAAAAAAATGGTGGACACTGGTGCTTGGAGCCACCTAAGAGGTATGTGGTCCATTGAGCCAAACTGAAGGATTCTGGATCTCCACTGAAGACTATCATCTATGTAGGCCAAATTTGAGAAACAGCATTGAGAGAACTTATTTTTAGCTTTTCCCTTTAAGTTTTTAAAGAGTTCTCTCCTCACAGGACATCCACCTCATTTCTCCACACAGGATGAGGCTACATACTTCCACTGATTCACTTTTGTGTTGCCAAGACAGACAAGCACTTTAAAAGCCTCTCCTTTTCAGGATATTCGCTGTATAACATTTTGATCAAACTTGTAATGTTTCATGTCTGCTGTTGACAGCTCTCAATTTATCTTTTTCATCTGCTGAGATAAGTAACAGTGAGACTACAACATCCCTGATCTCCTGGCATCAGGTTTTTATATAATAGTAAATATTGCATGGCAGTTTCTCTACCATCACTGCTGCACCCTTTCCAAGTGTGCTTTTCACATGGAAGTCAAGCAGCAATAGGAACAGGAACCTTGGCAGGGGCATCTGAATGCAGCAGGGCTTCCCTGAAGCATCCCCAGGAGCTTCAGCTCTGGCATTATCTGGTGGTGTATTTTTCAGTTCTTTTCCTACAGCCACTGACGAACCAAGCAGCCTGCTTTCTATCTCAAGCACATCTGGCACACAGGCCTTAAACTTGGCACACAGACTGATGGCCTTCTGTCTTGGAGTGTAAGTGCCTCAAGTACATCCTGATTGGCACCAACATGCAGAAATTCCTTTTCTCTTTGAAAAAACTAGTTAAGATCTGGACATAGTGGTAATTTCCTCCATTTTCTGAAAGGCTGTAAAAAATTACTGGCTCCATAGAGCCCTTCTCTTTCAAAACTGTCATAATGTGGCTTGGAATAATCCTGGAAGGGTGCCCAGATCCACATACAGCTGCATCCTGAGTTTCAGTACAAGTATTTGCATATGGGCTAGTAATTGGCATGCAGCTGGTTTTATGCCAGCTCCAGCAATTGCATAACACAGCTAATCTTTTCTCTGGGCTTGAAAGAGGAGTCTGTGTCCACTGAGCTTAACATTTCAATATGGGATCTGTTCAAGTATGCTCTCACATTCCTGTGCCACGTTGTTAACCTCTCCTGAGATAGTGTCGACTCTTCGAAGAGGAATTTTATTTGAAATTTGTCTGAGGTGGGAAGTGTCTGTGCCTTTTCCTGGCTCTCCTGTGCCGAAACTGTGCAAATGACATGCCAAAAATCCTTCTTCCACACAGAGGACTGTGAAGTGACTCCTTTGGCTCCCCTGAGCCATAAGGACCTTGGACTGCATTTGTCCTTCTAGTGCTGTGGCTGGGAACAGTTAGATAGTCAAAAGAAGGTGTGTAAACTGAGGAACATCCATGTTAATAACAGCAATCTGTAAGGCCTTCTTTTTAAGTTCATGAGTTTGATAAAGTCTGAGCCTCAACTACCTCACCTCATATTTTTTTCCATTTTAACCACTATAATTGCTAAGAGATCACTGTCAGTCCTGCTTCTTGCTTTTGCATGCACATTTAAATCAGGTTTCAAATCTAATGGGATGTCAAGGAACCTGTCCATGCTGCTGAGCTGTAGGTCCTGTGGAAAAACAGCTAATGTGTTAACTGTTCTTCATCTCCAAAACTCACATGCCTTCTGTGATCATCATGTTTGACCACACTTTTTTGACCTCAATTACGCCCATTTTCTGTGCATCTGTCATAAGGTAATAGTGAAACAGTAGCAAAAACTAAAATATGACTGCTCTGTAAAAAAAAATCCAGAATTCAGTCCAATTTTCCTTAAACTGTTAACCTCAAACCAGATGCTCAGGTGCGGCAAATAAGCACATGTGAATTCATGCCAAAATAGCCACTTTGGATAGTGGGAGCTAAAGCAATGGGTGGCAAGATTCTAAACAGAAAAGGTAGTTCAGGTTTAGTTCACTCCCTGTTTTAAGACCACCATCACTCTCCTCAAGTATTTCCCAGTTCTTCTGCCCACTCTAAATATGAGCCCTACTCATTTCCCAACAATACTAATTTTAACAATATCTCATCCTATATTTTGGCTTTTCAAAAACCACCATTAAAACACCCTCTTCATTCTTTCAATCCATGTTTTGATAGTAACCATAGTCACAAACATTCTCTCAAGAACACCTCTTTCTTTTGCCAGCAGATGAAGTTTGTTGGAGCCAGACCACTCCCAGTTACAATGCAGTACCTCAAGAGTGCTGCTGTGGCCTGGCGTGACATGGAAGTAAAACTGCAGTGAGACCTATGTTTCCACTAATAGGACATATTTAGCTTCCACTCATCACATTTTCTAGCCTGTTTCTGCTCTGTACCCGTGCAACCTTGGCAGGAGTGAGGGTTGCCTTCCTTACATATTTGATAGCAGAATACACTTTCTTCCTGGAAAAAGAAACAGCTTGCTTCCAGCACTTCACTTCTTTGCAGTTAAACTACCAAACGGTTCCTGTCTGAAGGCAGCGAAAGCGCAGTTTGTCCTTGTCTACACTCTCGCTAAACTGCAGCTGGCACTGATTGATGGTATTTATTTCAGTGAGATTGTTTTTAATAATGTAGACAACAGGAGGGAAGAGCAAGTGTCCCAGCCCACCAGTTCTGCTGCACTAACTGCTATCCTTAGATTAAGAGCAAGTCTTTGTAGTTTTTTTGCCAAAAGACATCCCAAAAAAACCCTACACAAGGGAGGGAGAGCACTCAAACAGTCCGTAGGCTGCAGTTGCTCAGGGTGAACCAAAGCAGACGTTCTCCTGGCTTCAGGGTTCACCTTGGTACAGTTCAAGCCTGAATCTCTTCCCCTGCATTGCCTATGGTCACCTTTGTGGCTTTCCTTACCACTGTCTTTAGGATCACAATTTCTAAGTAAGTAAATAAATAAATAATCATAAGAGATATCCTGAATGATAACTTTGTTTTCAGTCCACTGAATGCTATGCCCCAGAACCGGAAAAATGTTGGTAAAAGGATGGGAATATTCATCCTATCCAATACAGGGGGATGGTACTCTTCTGAGTTATTATAACTCTTTGTTTGATATTAATAGTTTGTCTTACTCTTGAGCTTCAGGTGTTCTTGCTCAAATTGCATAGGCATGCAGTGTAAGGCTGCAGAAGTTATATATCTGGCTATGCCTGGTCTTCAAAGCCTAGAAAACAACTGTTGGTTGTCAGGAGCAATTAATTGGCAAAATCAAAAAGATGATTCCTTTTAACAAAGGCTTGAATGAAACAGGGTGGGGGGAGGGGGGAAGGAGACAACTCCAGGAAAGCCAAGCCTTCTGAAGGCCTGCAAGCCGTGTGCCTCTGGGCAAATTCCCAAGGCTGAAATCTCAAGGAATTTAATGGTTCTTAATACCACAGGATTGTTAATTACAGCCAAAAGAAGTAATGAGATGTAATGTCAATGTTTAAATGAAAATAAAGAAAACAAAAAGCCTGTGAAATTTATTAGTCAGTCTCCCAAACACAGCTCCCCACACCCTGAGCGCCGGCTGGGTGCTCAAAGGAACTAACCAATTCCACAGACACAGTGACGAGAGAGGAAAACAAACTGGCTCCTGAACATTTCTCCCCACACCTTCTCTAGAGGCTGTCTCCTAGTGAAGGTGGTCTCCTCTTACAGCCCACCTCTATAGGTCTGACAAACTTTGGTGGCTACAAGAAGCTGCATCCTGGAACTTCCCTACATTTCTAAGACTTCCTCTTTCCCATCCCAAATCTCCTTGTATCACAGTTCCCTGCTCTTTTTCAGGGTCTTCTCCTGGCTTCAGGGTTCACTCATGGCCTCCCTGCCTGTGCCACCCTGCCCACTGCTGCCTGTTCTCTGAGCTGCAGAAGACAGCCAAAGGCTAAGGGTGGCACAGCTTGTTAAACGTCATCACTGATGTCTCACCTATCCTACCAAAAGCTGGCATGTTCCCGTTGCAAACTCAAATGAAGATTCCTGCTCCTGCAGGGTGAGGGGCCCCAGAGGAATCTGGGGAATCCTGGAGCTGCAGAGCATATCAGAGAAGAGGACAGTGCAAAGGCAGGTAACTCCACTGAGCGCTCTCCAGGGAAGAGATGGGAAAGGGCAGCTGGGCTGAGCGCTGCAGCATGAGCAAAATCTGATCCAGGTTTTAAGCCCATTATTCACTACCTTTAATTTTTTAACATACAGAAGAATCTTGTCCTTCCCTTTCTGCCTATTTTATACCATTTTAGAATTAAATTATTACTAAAAGGTTCTATGAATGATCCATATGTCAAATGGACGCACCTGTCGATCACTAGTAAGGAAAATTCCCTGAGCACTCACCATCTCTACAGACACAAGCACTTGTATAAAATCCCATCAGGAGGCAAGACTGGTGGTAAAAGATCACTGGGCATTTCCACCAGCAGGCCAGATAGTGCACTCCTACCCTGCAGCAGTTTTCAGGATCATCTCCAGCTCCCCTCCCTCTTAATCCAGGAGGTGAGGAAGCAGGTAAATAAGGCTCCGTACAGCACAGGATAAAATTCAATCTTGGTCTTCATTAGTACTAATCACTAAAGACTGTGATGAAGCAAACCAACTCCATAGAGATGGGAAATTACAAAAACATGTTACAAAGCTCTGATCACATACCAGAGCAAGAGGTACCTCATGCAGGGGCAGAAATGTGTCTGAGTGATTTCTGGAAATGACAGTGCTGGTACACGTGCACTTTGGAAAGAGCGAGTACTCTAGTGTGAATTGGACCAACACGTGCTTAAAACCATGATGGGAATTATGAACTTAATTACATGCTTAGGGCTTTTTAAGGCCTTTTTTTTTTTTTTTTTTTTGTTTTTGCACAAGCAGTTTTCCCACTACTGGCTGTGTCAGTCTCCTCTCTCAGCACCCTTCTAAATTAATATCCCTCAATGGTTCAACAAAACTGCCACTGGGGCACTGCACAGGGTGCATGTGTGTTGCCCGTTCTGGTCTGCAGTTTTTAGATGGTCATTTTTCACTCAAAAGCTGCCAGACGCTTTCCAGTGGAGCTTAGGGTTGTCAGGGAATTTTTTGCAAATAACAGGGAGTATTCTTCCTCCTCCTTTCCCAAGGAAACACCATGGTCTGATAAGAACAAACACGTTCTTTAGGATGGGGCTCAGTGCTCAGGTATAGCACACAGCACTGCACAGGTTGGAATCAGAGCAGGATCCCAGCTGAGGATGTGTAAGATGGGAAAAACATCATCTCTCACTACATCCATCTCTCTTGTGAATTTGCCTTGTGTGAAACTATCTGTGAGGGGGTAGGCTGGACCATCGGGGAAAGAAGAGTTGGGTAATGGCAAGAATTTGAATAAGCATGTTCAGCTCAGGCTCCTCTCCCTCCTCAAGCCCGGTGAAGCACTGCACCAGTGCGAGTGTCAGCTGAAACTGAGCTGGCTCAAGCCTTACCCCTTCCCATAACACAAACAAAAGAGGTTATGTCCTTGACTGCCTGCCAGCACTTGTCACAAGAGGGACAAAGCACCCAAGGCTCCAGCAGCCACTCTCAGATATCTGGATTCACACTTTTACCAGTCTAGGATGCAAAATATAACTCTGAGCAGCTCTATGATCTGATGTTCCCTGCCATAGGTGTTGACACCTCTCTTGCATCTGTTCTTCTTCACCTGTTGTTGAGTTATGGAAGAGCTGATTTAAGTCCAAACAAGTTTGAACCTTCACTTTCTGTTCAGTTGCCTAAATCTGACACAGAGGTCATAGCTGGTTCGACAGAGGAATGCACACACTAAAACGCTAGCTACTTCACCCAAGTACAGCATGTGCTCCCCTGGAGGCAAGCACTGCAGCAGAATGAACTCTCCTGGATGCTGCCCACTCTCCCTGGACCAGACGGTGACCCTCTTACTCAGGAGTCAAACCCTCTACTTTACCTCTCTGGCAGAGCAGACAGGAAACAGAAGCCCTGGCACCTCTTATTTCCATCTCTCAGTGTGCCCTGTGGAGACTTGGATTCACCTCCTTCAAATGGGCAGTGCCAGCAGGCACAGTAGCACCCATAATGTAAATTAAAATTAAACCTACCATATGGCATATTAGGGATTTGGAGGGGGCTAAAGAAATCTCAGCTAAGAAGAAAACATAAAAGTACTCACTGCACTCATTTACAATAAGACAGAAGGATAATATGGCCACACATCAAATACACAGAACAACCTTGGATGATAAACAACCACCTGTAATTAAAAATTAAGCATATTTTTAATTTGGTGATTTTGATTTCTTTTCAGGAATAATTAACCTTTCCCAGCATATGAAATGTTTCTTGCCAGACAAGAATAAACAGAAGACTAAACATGTCTCAAGGCTGAAGAAAGATCAGATGTTCTGTGCAATCATGGGGTTCCTGTACATTTTCCCCTTAAACCCATAACTCAGCTTTATATTTACTTTGTTAATTAAAACTGAGATTTATTAAATTTGTAACTTAAAAATCCAATAAAGAAACAGCCACCATAGGCAAAAGCATTTCCCTTGGTAGAGCTGTTATAGTAGGCTATCAATCAGTTATGAACACAGATACACAAACTGACTGTGCATATCAGAAAATGATAAACACACATCCCACCAAGGAAGGAAAGTTTTGCTTATCAGCAGCACGTGCCGTTATTCCACAAAATACAGAACTATTTTCCATACAGGCAACTTCAAGATGAGGTTCTTTTCCTCTGAGGTATACTACACTATTATTATTATTCCACTAATACCTCGCTCAGAAATTAATTCAATGCAAGTATCCTGGATGCAGAGAAGCAGGAGTAGATACATAAGGGATACTAAAAACATTCTGTTCTTTCTCTCAGAACTTTCTCCACCAATTTTGAACTGTTCATTAAATAACAAATACTCTTTGCCCAAGCAAGCAAGACACTGAAGTAAAAAGCAACCCTGAATAGTGCAGACCTGCCCTGAGGGATTGCACATGCTTCCCACCACTAAGTTACACTGAGCCTTGCTTAGGATGAACGTATCTTTGGAAGAGCCTGTTGGGATAAACAGGAGGCCCAGCACAAACTGGACGGGATGTTATCATGTGTTTCTTCTACTTTCCTCTCTCATGCTTGAAAAATACATACGAAAGAGAGAAAAGTCTTTAACTTTCAACCTTGGTCTGTATTTGCAGAAGGATGTACTGACTTCAGGAGTTTGTTCGTTTGTTGATTCATTGTGTAATTAACCTTGTGCTTACAATTCGAATCCTGTATGTGTCAGCATCTTTCTAAATAGATACAGTCTTCTTACATAGTACTGTACTAAGAACTATAAAAGCCAAAACCTAGCCTAATTATACAAAATATTACAGTAAATATTTAGGCACAAGTATGGCATTTTTGTGGTACTAAGCAGTTGTAATATGTAAGAGGTGAAACTTTTAATTCTCTTGCATGAAAAATTTACTTTTAGGCTTTGAGTTCCTTCACTCTCCATGCAAGTGAGATTTCTCAAAGACGACAAATATGTTTTGCTGTAACTCTCAAATGTTTTCAATTATTTGCGGTGATTGTTTGCACATGTGAATTCCTGCATAAAAGAGTTTACCTACCTCTTAAACTCAGAAAAATCCATGTGGATGATCTGAAACGTCTCTCACTGCCTACGTGGGCCTATGAGAGTTTCCACTGAGGAACAGAAATGAATGCCATGATCAGCCACTATACCCTTCAAATAACTAGATTTAACTCCACTGCAATGGTTTTATCAGCATCTTCTGTAGAAATATTTGTTGTGTTAATTTGACTGAAATGCTCTTTATAATATTTTCATTTGAAAAAATATAAAATAATGTTGGGTCACTTGAAAATATTTTTACCACCACTGAAGTTTTTATTTGCTGAAATGCATCAGTGCTCATGCATATTATTAATATATTACTTAGTAGTATAAAATAGAGGGACCTATTTAAAGGCCAATCAAAAGCCAAATAAAAATACAAGAAACTCATGTGGATTTTAAAATAACCAAAGACTTTAGGAGAATAAATTAATACCCAAATAACTGTCATTCCTGAACTGTTTCTTAGCCAAGATAACTTTCTGACTCAGCTTCCAGCCTGGCAATTAGAAACTGGCAAAGTACTTCATTGATACAATAACAGTACTTAAATTAATGAAGCAGTTAACTCTTATAATCAAGAAGAAAAACCTCGAAAGGGTCCAGGTAGCATGTTATTACACCACAAAAGGGCTGATTTGTTTTGATTTCAGTTGTGTCTCAGTTTGTTTACCAAATGTGGTTCATTTTATAGGGATTTCATCTCTTTATGCACACAGTATTTAAATTGCCAGCTTGGTTGATGATCAGTCCCAGAGAGTGTGCAAGTTTTTGGGCCATGAAACTTACAGAAAATTTCAGTTATCTCTCTCTAAAAACTGTTACTGACTATTTAGTGGCAATCAGTTGGCAAACCAGAAAAATTCAAAACCACACAGATGGAAAATGAACTGATGTGTTTATATGTCAAACTGTCTCCTTTTCTCAGTGACTTCAGATTCTCCTCTTGCATGTTTCTGACCACTTTGGACACCCACAATTCTAGGAAAGCAGCAATATTTTAATTTCTGGTGGATTTTAAGCCGCACTTGCTGACACACTAGCTTGGTGCCACTTCTCAGGAATGGGAATGTTCAGTGGGCACTGGTGGAGACACAGGCTCTCACTAGGGAATATTGCAGGGCGTATTGCAACTGGCCTTTTGCCAGCTTCCCACAGAAAAAGCCAGACTAACTTCATCATACCCTGACACTCCATATTTCTCCATCATTGACAGGACCATCAACCTTCAAAAGTCCATTTCCAACTCAGCTGTCTGAGAAGAATGAAAAATCATTCCTCTAAAAAGTCTAAGCAAGTAAAAAAAAGATAAATGGATTTGATCTAATTTAAAAGTTGTTGGGGATGTAAAATTACATGAGAAGACACAAGTGTGAGTTTAGTTGGGACAGCAGCCTAAGGCATGGGCTTAAATGCTTATTTTTGGTAAAAGCAGGCAAATGGCCTTTTCCAAAGCTTTACTTCTGTAAGAGATTCACATTGTCGTGATAACCTTGGTACAGATATGATGTCCTTTGCTGTGGCACCTGTCACTGATCCCCTTTCTTGTGCTGCCAAGCTCTTGAGGGGCATGCCTACTCTCTGGAGTAGCAAACAGAACACATCTGTCAAAGTTCCAGAGGTTGTCATTAAAACAAATGGAGAAATCACAACAAAATGAAGAAACATCTAGTGTCTGGGAACCTCCACCAAAACTTCTCCAGTTTAAGATGTCACTATTGCTATAACAAAAGCGATGCACCTATACATGGCTCTGTTGCTACCTTCATAAATTGTTGGATCAATTCCTGCCTGTATTAATAACGTAGTGCTCTGCTATATTCAGAAAGTAAATGACACTCCTAAAAAAAAAAAACAAAACAAAACAAAACCAAACAAACCCCAAAACACCAAACCGAAAAAAACCCAAAACCCACCAACAAAAAAACACCCAAAAAACCTAAAAATAAACCCCAAAATTTCATAAGCCCTACTAAAAGTATACTGGTCAAAGGATGCACTCTCAGGCCTATTATCAAATATGTAAATCAAACATGACACCTAAGTCTTTCAAATCAATTGCTACACTTCTCTTTATTTATATCCACAGGCATAAACAGCAACACCCACCTACTAAAACAGAAAGAGGGAGAGAAAAGGGCAGTTGTGCAGGCACCTAGGAGTTCTGAAATACTCCACATTTATATCACATAGAGAACGAAAACTTGAAGGATTCAGACTCTGACACCTCCCCTTCCTGTAATCTGCCCTAAATATATAGACATGCAACAGAATCATCTGTTTGATTTAATATGCTTCTTCTCTTGCCATCATTCTGCTGTGAAATGCCAGCTAAGAGCTCTGACACTCAACTAGCCTTGCCATGTTGCTCAAGTCCTTCCACCACTCCATACATTTCCAGCAGTGGGAGCAGAGACCCAAATGACTGAAGCATCCACCTCCACTGGCTCATGCAGAAACGCTGTGTGCAGTCTCTGTGTTTTATGGAAGGTTCCTTTTCCTCAAATAATGCAGAGTGTTCATTCTAAAAGGCTGAGACAAAATCTGATGTCCCCGAAACACATCCCAGATGAAGAAGTCGATAATGTGGTCAATAATGAAAGACCCAACTTCTCTTTCCCTGCTGGTAACAGGGCATACGTTCAGCTCATGATACATACACTGCTGCCTCTCCTCATAAGTCTCTTGGATGCAGTTTCAGAATGAAGATCACATTGATTCCTAGTTTCTACAGATGGCTGGATCAAATGCCATACCTATTTATGACTAAAGGTTTTGAGATAATAAAGTCAAGCAAAGCAAAACTCAGAAGCCACAAAACATCCCATTTTTAATTTGTATACATCATCATCATCATCATCATGGCTAGGCTTTGTGAACGAAGATTTGGGAAGGGCTCTACCCACACTTGCTACTACTTTTATATACTCATTTTGCAAAGTGAGCATTCAGTCCAGGGAGATCTGCAATCCATTCCATTATCACCAAAAAAAAAAGCAAAAAAAAAAGCATGTTTAAAGCAGGAAAGCCACAACTATGGTACCCTACTGTCAGCCTTTTTGCTTAACACTGGTTTTGTCATACTTCTGAGGTGTCTAGGCCACAAACCAAAACTAGCAGCAATCTACCTATGATATTTCTTGTGCAAAGGCCACAAAGAATGAACTTTTGGTGATAAGAACCATTTCAGGGCAATTTCTAACACCACAAGCTCTTTCAGCGTTCTTTTCAGTCCACAGTACACAATGATAAGCAATGTAAGAAGGTAGAGCTGTAGAGCATGAGAAAACACTCAAAATATACAAAAAGTACCTTCCACACATGATTTCCCTTCACCTTTAAAATTCAGGTTGAATTTTGTACTCCAAAGCATTTTAAATAGACTCCTGAAATTTCAGCAGTGCCAAGAATATGGGACTGTGTGTAGTCAGGAACCCACCTCTTCATCAAAACAAGACCCTTGGCAAATTCTGTCAACAGGTGAGGTACAACATTTTCCTAATGCTATCACTGACTGAAGTAAATAAAGCTGATTGTTACTTGTAAGATTCAATTTCTTGATTAATCACAGACATAAGTAGTCATGGATTGCAGAGTGATTTTAGCCTTTTTTTTTGACTATATGTAAGAGGTGGCAACACAAGAAACAAGTAACTTATTGCATCTCAGAAAGAGGTGAAACAGCTGATGCATTCAAAGAACCAGATGTTTTTGTAAGTACTTGTAAAACTGAGTTGAAGCCATCTGCTCTCAATGCTTTGCCACTTGGAAGATGTGATACCGCATTCTCAATTTCCTCTGTCGATATCACTGATTCTAATTGAGGTTTCTATTCCTACGAGGATCATGGGATGTTAAGTTTCTCCCAGAAATTATGCCTGGATTCAAGTGACACTTTCCAATGTAAACTGAAGTTTAAATTAAAAAAAAAAAACAAAGACTCCTGTCACCTACTCATTTCCCATATGCCTCAAGCTGGTATCCTCAGTGAAACTGAAAAGGGGTCGCCAAGTATCAGTAACAGATTGACTTTCTCCAAACTTGAAAGTCTGCTTTTACACACCAGTTACAGTTGACTCTTCATGGTCTTGACACCATGAGGCTGGGAAGCAATGAACTTTGGCTTGCAAAGCCCAGTTATTTTAAGCCCTTTCTGCTCTGTGTCTAGGGCACCCTTAAACACTTGCGGCTGCCAGGTCTGTCGTAGTGGAGGTTGTTATCTCATACCAGATTCCTCTTTTTACCCAAGGATTCCTCCTGTGGTGTAACACCCCCAGGGCAGCCCTACTGTTCACCTTTCCACATGGATCCTGAAGTTTATCAC
This sequence comes from Margarornis squamiger, assembly GCA_035222235.1. Taxonomy (NCBI): domain Eukaryota; kingdom Metazoa; phylum Chordata; class Aves; order Passeriformes; family Furnariidae; genus Margarornis; species Margarornis squamiger. The sequence goes on from JAWWTY010000002.1 coordinate 2,578,049, forward strand.
CAGATAAAGGAGTTGTGGCTCACTAGGGTTTGGCTCACACCTGGACGACTGGAGGCCGTCAGCATGCAGCTTTAATCAGAGCATCTTTCAAACCAGAAGAACCTGAGTGCCCTTATTTTATCAGTGCTGAGGCCTCAGCACAGCTGAGGGTCGCACTTCAGTCCAAGAAGCCATGCTGATTTACAGCATTTGCAAATTCAGCCTTTTTTACCTTTGTCCTTTAGGCATATTAATTTTGTCTCCAAGGCACTCATCCTTCTCTGTGAGAGCTCACAAGTCACTACTCAGTAAAAAGATGCTCCAACAGGAAAAACGCCAACTACTCTTCAGAGACACTTGTAACAAAGCAGCTTTGGTTCTGGATGGTCCTTGCATTTCTTCTGGAAGTGCACTCTGCTGCAGGACTGTGTGACACCACCCCTGACCCACCCCTGGGCACATCAGAGGCAGTGCTGAACACAGACTATTTTCAATGCATTATGCTTGAAACAGAGCTTTTGATTTCTGGAGTTTGTTTTTTAGACTCAAATGGGCTACATAAAGTGTCAACCTAATGAAAGCACTTTCTAGAGAACAAACGTTAACTCTTCAGTATAACTGAACGTGAAAAGTTCTGCTTTGGAACAGGCTACATATGCAGGGTTGCACAGAAAGGCCATCTAGAAGTCAGAGTTCCCATCACACTGCCACCTCCAAACCAAAACAAAATCCTTCCCCAACAGTTTTTTCTGGGCCAAATTCAAATAAATCAGGACAAAGAATTCTTGATACTTCTGAAGTCTGCATCATTATTACTGGAAAAATGTTGCTACAAAAATTTTTCTGCGCCCAGTTTATTGTTACTTGTAGTAACAGCTCATTCCCCATCCTGGGCTTTGTCCATCAGAATTAAAGCAAAGCAAGAAGCTAAGCTTTTGTTTCTATGGCATTCACAATATTTCATGTAAAATTGAAGACCTTCCAAATCTGGATTCTTTTTTACTTGGAAAAGTTCTACCAACATGAAGCATTTAGTTACATCCCCTGCTGCCACCCCATTTCTGTAATGGCAGGTTGCTTCCTTTGTAGTTTCTTATAACAAGCCGGAACAAAACCCACAGCATGTCAGGACTAGAAGTGTGCCCCTGTGTTGAGAACACACGGCTGTTCCCACATGAGTGCATATTGTTTCAGAAAAGCTTTGATGACATGGTGTCAGAAATAAACCAGCAGAGAGACTGCTTCTGTCAAGTAATCACAAATACCTAATTTTAGTACTGCAGGATGTTTCAGCTCTAACAAGCCCCTGGACCAACCAGAGTGAAAGCTGTACTTATGTAGTCTCTGCCCCTGTGGAATTCAGGAAGAACAAGATGAAATCCAAGGTGAACTCAGGTCGCTGGTAGAAGGGGTCTGTGCAGAGTGCCAGAGTTTTGACCTCTTGAGAGTCCAAACACCTGATGAGCATCCCTTGAGAATACCAAGGTATATTGTGCCCAATTGCAGCTTCCTCTAGGAAAGTGGGTTGGAGAGGAGAGGTTGTGGTACAAGTCAAAGGCCTGGCAATAAGAAAATGCTTCTCTTGGATGCCTGTGGAATTTAGCAGAATCTTGCAAAGCACTAGGAGACATGGGCTTGGATGTGATGGTCTGTCCAAGGCCCCCCCAGACTCCAGTGTTGCACCATGTTCTGCAGACCCCAACGGAAGGGGAGGTTTTATCATTACTATGCAGTTTGTGTGCTCCCTTCTCATGGCAGAGGGAGCACATTCAGGATGAACTTCTCATTAACTTCTTCAGTGTTATATCACAGAAGACTCAAATCCAACAAATCACTCTGATCCTAAGCCACTTTGAGATGATTAATTCCTGAAATCCATTATAACACTGGGAAGGAAAAAAAAAAAAAAAAAGGATGTAGGAAATTTGAAACTCTCTTAGAAAAGAATGTCTCTTCTAAAGCAAAACAGCGTTGGAGGCAAGTAAGACAGCATTTCCAGGAACTCCCAGGCTGGCCACCCCAGCAAAAAATATGGGTATTTATTAGTTTTACTACAACCAACTCAGTGTAATTACCCAGGGCTCACCTGATTTAAAAACAATAAGAGATATTGGCTTGGCCAAATCCCCAACAAACTTCAGCAGTGCAACATGAGGACCACATCCCCAAAGGAATGGGAGATTTTATCATTATTATGTATTTACAAGCTCTTCTGACAAATCCTGCTGCATCCAGAGAGTGCCAAAATAGCTATGTTAATTCTGTTTGCCCAGTGCTCTTTTCTGTACTAACTAGTTTGGCCAATGAAATATCTCCACTGCAGAGGCCTGAATTGCTGTGGGAGAGAGATAAATTTATGAGTGATATTTTGATTTGGGATTAAATCATTAGTATTATCTGCCCTAGTTTCCAGAACCAGTAAGTGAATATGTGTTGTTGTAGATGAGAAAATAAACCAACGGCAGAGCTGCTACAGAAAGAAAACATGAGAAATTGTTTCATAACCATGATACGTGAAGACTGCAAGACCTTTTTTCAGGGGATTTGAAATTCTGAAGTCTGACTTCATTGTCTTTTAACTGAAAGTCAAAAATTTAAATTCCTCTGGCAAAAAGATCTCTTTCTCAGATTACTTGAAGCATTTCATTCCAGCAAATGTAAATATTTCCTTTTGATTTGCCCTTAAAAAATTTAATATATATTACAAAGGAATATATTCAAAGGAACACATATTTTTCAAATAAAAAGTTGAAATAGTGCATCAGCAGAACTGTCCTGGGAGAGTTAGGAAATCCCCAAAGTGACTTCTGCTGAAGAAGCCTCCCCTACAAAATCATTCCACTTCTGACAGAGACACATAATGCCACTGAACATGACTCAATTGCAGCTTTGCCAGGCTCCCACTTAGACATGTCTCATGCACTAAAAAAGCCCACAGGGCAAGCCCTGAAATAGTATGTCCTTCCACCAATTAGGCTCAAAACATTCTCTAAGACATGCTCCCAGCTGAAACTGAAAAAAGAGAAAACTGCTAAAACAGGCTACTGCAAAGGGAATATTAAGTATATTACCTAATTAGCAGAGTATCTTCTGCTCTTCCTTGCTAGTCTGCAGTACTCAAAATGGCTTGCAAAAAATGGACTGCATGAAATCTGAAATGAACAGGTTTTACATTTTCATCATATTCAGAACTAATTCTAATTAAGATCTTGTCTCAAAATATGCAGAATCTAAAAAGCAAATATATATTACCTTGAGAAACTAAAAATATGCTTCCCCAGGCAACAGTAAGGTTGTCCTGTCAGAAAGCTCCCTCCTGCCTTGAAATCTTGACAAGAGACTATGATGATGAACAAGATACTAGCAGATGCACAAAACAAGCAAAGATGGCCGAAATAAAACATACTATAAGAGAGTCGACTACTTTTTCACATTATCAATTTGATTAGAAATGCATAAAAAGCCAAGGAATGTTTCTCTTATTACCTTTTCACATGGATTTCCCAATGTCTTTAATACAGGGATGACAGCATTTTGTGATAGATACTTATTTTCAAGGTGTTGTTCAAGAGATTTGCCTGGAACTTTTCCATCTTTGGAAAGCTTGACATGTTAACTGAGTAAATTCCAAGCCACTTGTTAAAGATAATACACACGAATTTTACACAGCAAGTGTTCAAGTTTTCAAGGAGACAGGCAAAGTAGCTGTCAGGTCAGCCAAGAAATGTTCCTAATGTGATGATGCCTTGTTGGCTCTAATAATTTGGAGAGTAAAACTTGCTCCCACTATCTCTAAATTAACCTCCATTTTTACTAAAACAAAACCAGCTACAATTGGAGCCACCTGGGAGACTTAGGGGTACCTCCTGCTCCCTGCCTGGGTAACTGCAACACCTCTGCCAAAGAAGGTTAATGGGCAACATGCTTCCTGGGTGAGTTACAACCATTTACAGAAAATCAGAAAACTTCTGGGATTCTAAGCAGAATCTTCTGTCTCCTTCCCAGTGTAAAACAACCTCACAAAGAAGATGCAATGGACGGTGGTGCAACACTAATGTCAACTGGGCACTGGTGGAACGTTGCCAATTTGTCTGTTAAGTACCAGAAATGTCCTGCTGGGACACACCAGTGGTCCAGCAGCCCAGCTTGTCTCTCTATACGGTAAAAGGGAGAGGAAGTAGCCTGCCCTCTCCTCCAGCATCCCATTCTCCTCCTAGCTGTTGCTTTGGTGATATCCGGTCCCTTCCTAGCCATTTATGGACCTGCCCCCCATGAGCTTGTGTAAATCCTTTTGAGCCTGCTCTCAGTGCCTATCTTCCCAGGATCACGGGGCAGTGAGTCCCTAGTGTTCACCAGCTTCAGTGCAAAGAAATTCTTTCTTTTGTCTCTTACAAATCTACTTATTTCACCAAGCACCTCTTGCCCTAGTATGGCAGCATTTAGTGAACAGTAAGTCCTCATCCAAGTTATCCATCACCTTCCTGATTTTGCAAATGACAATCATATCCCCTACACCCAGCCTTCAGTTCTCCAAAGTGAAGTCTCAGACTTTTTAGACACCCCTTATAAAGCAGCAGTTCTGTGCATCTGATCATTTTCGTTGCCTTTCCCAGTACCTACTGTAATCTTAGAACAGCCTTCCTTAGACGGTAAGACCAGAACCATGTGTTATTCTGTTTACTTCTTAATTGTAGCTGTAAATTGTCCAGTTCAACTAACTTGCTGTGGCTGTTTGACCCTGGCTGAACAGCTGGTGTCCAACCAAACTGCTTCAGTCCCCCCCTTATCCCAGAGGGAAAGAAAAAAACCAATCAGCTAAGAATTTACAAGTAGAGATAAGAGCCGAGAGAAGGTCTGATTAACTTCAATGGGCAACACAGACTCAGAGTAGGCTTAAATTTATTACTAAGAAGCTAAGAGATAAAAGGTAAGAAATAAAACAGTCTTAAAACGCTTTTCCACCACCCCTCCCTCCTTTAATGCTCTTCCTCCTCTCCCCAGATGTGTGGGGCAACAGGGAATGGAGGGTTGCAGTCAGCTGTTGCTTTCAGCCGCTTGCAAATATAAGTCCGAAACCTTTGGGCAGCAGTTCTTCCAAGTCTGCTGCCCCGTGGGTCTTTCCATGGGCTTTAGGGGGATAGCTTGCCTCACCATGGTCCTCACCATAGCTACAGGGGGGCCACAGCTCTGTGTCCTTCCCCTGCCTTCCATGGGAGACAGTCCTCTGCTGTTCCACAGGTCACTCCTTCATGGGGGTGCAGTCATTCGTGGATAAGCTGTACCTGCCCCAGCGTGGGTTTCTCTCTCCATGGGCCATGGCCACAAGTCTCCTGTAGGACCCTGCTCTATTCTGGGCCTCCCACGAGGTTACAGATTCCTTCATGCATCCTCCTGCCCCAGCATGGGCTTCTGCATGGGCAACAGGGGGGGTCTTTGCACCCCAATGGCCCCCCATGGGCTTCGAGGGATAACCCATTTTACCACAGTCTGTACCACAGGGTACAGAGGATCATAGCTCTGAGTCCTCCCCCTGCTCCCGTGGGGTCCCTCCTCCTTCTCCTCCTGCACCAACCTTGATGTCTGTGTTGCTAATCCATGGCTGCAATTTTAACTGCGCAACAACTCTATTCTTAAATATGTTACACAGAGGTGGTACTGCAATTCAAAAGCAGGAAGTCCCTCTTGGAGCTGGCTATCATTGGCTCCATAGGATAGGCAAAGCTTCTAGCAGCTTCTAACAGAAGCCAACACTCCCCTATCAAAAACCCAGCCACAGAAACCCATGACATTTGAAAAAATACTGCATAAAGTATAACATGAAGCATCTCTCAAATAGATATATGTTTCCTGCATTCCTGGTCTATACCTACTGTGCAGGTTTGGGTTGGCTCCCTGCCAAACCCAACTGCCGGCCACCCAGATTCCCCCCCACCCCAAGAGAGAAGGCAAAAAAAGTACCAAAAAGACAATTGTATTAAAGAGATAGATATATATATTCACATATGTTACAATTATATATAATCAAACACTATGAATCTACAGAACAAATCCCAAAGCAACCCCAAAAGGGAAAAGGGGGAAAGGGAAAGGGAAGTGGGACAAAAATGGGTAAAACCAAAACAAAATAGATACACACACTTGTAAATTCAGGGAAAAAAGCTCAATAAGTAACTAATGCAATCAATTCTCACCAACACTCCCCTTAAGAGAAGCAGGTCCTTCCCCTCCGTACGGCTGGGACAGCAGTTTCTCCAGTAGGCCTTGGCTCAAGAGATAAGAGCTGAGCTGACATAGAGAGACCTGATGTCCTCCAAGCACACGAAAGGAAAAAAGAGAGAGGAAACCTTCCTCCTGTCTTTAAATACACCTGATTACGTGAAGGGATGGTGTGGAATACTTCCTTAGTTATAACCTGGTTACCTAGGAAGGCCTAAACCAAAACCAAGAAAACTAAACCACCACATCTACTAAAGCCAAACCATTTCTGATCTTTATCTGATAACAAGAACCCCATTTCCCAAGTCAAAACCCCAGTTTTTCCAGCACCCCTTTGGTTTGTTGACTCCTACGTCTCAACAGTTCTGTTTTGATGGTTTGTTTTTTTTTTAATTTACCTTCCTACACACCTTGTATCACAGTAACTTTGGACATCATGCTAAAAGAGGAGAGGAGAGCTGTAATTGTGAGAGCAGAGTTTGGTGGTGGCCAGAGGAACATCTGGGACCCAGAAGACCCAGGTGTACTTTTCTTACTATGCCACAAAATTTTCTACTCCCATGGGCAGGTCATCCCTGTTCGGGTCTCCACTGGTGCAACAAACAGCAGCACGCCTGTGAATCCGGAGGATGCTGTATAGCTACAGACATTGACAACTAGGAGATTCCCCATCAGCCAAAACCAGCACATAAAAAAATAACAGCTGCTTCATCAGGGAAGCAGGGACCAATCTCCTTGTCTGGAAGGCTCCTGTTTTAAACCCTTTGTCAAACGCATAAGACTGCTCCCTGGGGCCAGAAGAACAAAGAACATTTTCTTAACCTCAAATCATAAAGTGCTCCTTCACATTCTGGCTGGGGAAAGGCTGCTCCGCCGGCTACTGCGGAATTGGAAGACGAAATACGCTTCATTCTGTGTGTGACGGTAGGGGAAACAAAATCCATCTCCTGTTCTTTATGAAGAAATTTGATATCTATATAAGAACCACCTAGTAATTATTTATTGTTTCCATTCTGGCAGAGCACGTCACAGTGGCTCTGTGGAAGATCTTTCATCTTCCCTGCTGCATATTCCTTAGAGTGCAGGGGCTTTAGTGCCGCAGTGTCTTGAGACCTTGGTGCTCCCACAAGTGCAACAGAGATTCAGCACTAAAACAGAATTATTAAGTTGTCTTATTAACTTGCAAGTTTGCTCATTGGCTACACAACTAATATGCACCTTGGCTCCTTGCCCCGTGAGGGATCTTGCTGCCTTCAGTTCCCTAAGAAACTGGTTTATTCATACCCACATTGTTCTGTGAAGGCAAATGCAATTGCTTTTAATATAACATCAATGTTATGAAGTTTTGATTAAAGCTAAGTACCATTATGGGAAAATCACTGATTTTTTTTTAAAAAATGCGTTGATTATTCATCTGTGTGCAGAGCCTATGAAGAGTGTAACAGCAAGATAGTTTCAAAACTAAATACATATTTACTCTCAGTAAATGGTTTATCAAATTTTAAAAATCAAAGGAGAAAAAGCAGTCATCATCTTTCAAAAAATAGTTACCACAAAGCAGCAGAGACAGCTCTTTGCCAGTACCAAAAATGAGAAATAATGCACCTCTTGCACTTTCAGTTAACAAGCAATGTCCCCTTTAGCTTCTTCCACCACACAGGCACTCAGCCTTTGGCAGTTTTTCTCAAAGCCTCATTTCCATCTCAAAGCAGGCTGCAATCTGATATATGCATAAACATTTGGTTTCTGAGACATTCCTATAAGTTGTGGAGAAATGCAGGAGTATTTACTGGAGCAAGAGGTAACAGAATAAAAATACACAAGAAAATATTCCTTTTAAAAAGTTGGGTTTAAATTAGAGCTGCTGTGTTTATAATATTCCCTACTCTTTTCTACACTTAACAGGTTTTTTTACTTAGTTGAAGCTTTAGAGGTATTAAGAAAAAAAAAAAAAAAGGAAAAAAAAATTATGACTGATAGACTACTTCAATGACTAAGTCCAAAAAAATACAGAAACTTCCCTTGGGAATTTCAAAACTTTTTAATCTTAAATTGAAGACAATATTCTGTAGCTATCCTAGGGGCTAGAGTTTGAAATTAATGCTTCTTTCTTTTTTTCTCTAGTTCTCACAGAGGAAATGAACGAACATTCCTAACAGGGCAAATCTAAAATGGTTTTTTAGTATTATTTTCATGCCGATAAAAGAAAAAAAGGAACAAAAAGTCCTGTATTGATGTAACCTTTACATAAAGACTGACAAGCTTGAAATCAGTGAGCTAAACCAGAATTCCAAAATATAGGAATGACTTTCAGACAGCTAGAAAGAGAGCATTTGAGTAAGAAATAAAAAATGCTCGTAGAATGTGTGTGTTATATATAACCTTACTGACTTGACAATCTGTAATTAAATCCCACTCTTTTGATTGTTTTAACTTTGTTGTTGTACACACAAAATCTTCTGCTGCTTTTTCAGAAACTCCAGAATAAACACAAACAGAAAATTGAAAAAAAACCCTAGAGGAAAGAAAAGCCACCCAAGTAAAAAAAAAAAAAAAACCACCAAAAATCAAAAAACAAAACCAAAAAAACCACCACCACCACCAAAAAAAAAAAAAAAAAAAAAAAAAAAAAAAAAAAAACACAAAAAAAAAAAAAACCACACCCCCTAAAAAAAAAAACAAAACACAAAAGAAAACCAAAAAAACCCCCACCACCAACAAAAAAAAAAAAACAAACAAAAAAAAAAACAAACCACAAACAAACAAAAAACCATTCTGTTCAAAATTAAAAATTCAAAAGCCTGTTTGCTGTAGCTCAGTGTAATACCTGCTGTTTTAGTAAAAGCTTGGTGCTTTTGGAATCTGCACACTTCTCTAGCGGTAATCACTGTATTTACTAACATCAAGACATAGCTAGAAGGAGTTATGAGACGCAGGGGAAGCAAAGTCCTTTCCAAACAAAAAAATCCCACTATATCTCTTCTATTCCAACTTCTTACCAGCTCCTTAGCGGCATACATGAAATACTCTGTATATGCCACAGGAGTACATTCACACGGAACACCCACTCCAGCCCTGATAAGCAGCAGGTCTGGATGATGAGAAGAGCTGGAGGCTGCACAGCCAGAACCTTTGTCTTGCCCATCCCTAATCGCGTTAGCAACACCCAGAGGGTGTCCCTTAAAAGGAAAAACCCTCTGCAGTCAAGGTTGATCATCAGATAAATGTATTTCAATGCAACAGTTGGAACTGAGTAAGGCAAGGCAGCAGATGCTGTAGGCTCTGAAAGCACTCCGTGATCCATGAGAGTCTCTCCAGCACAGCTCTCCTACATAATCCCACCCAACACAAGTCCAAAGTACCGTGAAAAAAGCTTCACTGGCACCTGGTAAGAAGCAACTGTCACTCTGCTCCCCAAATGTCAGGGATGTGACACCACAGACTTTGAAATTGCTGGTCCAAGGATGAAAAAAAAAAAATGGAGTTATATGCATTCTATGCAAATAAACTGTTTTAGATGGCAGTGGCAGAGCACAGAAACACTTGTGGCGGCAAACTAGCTAATGGCTGACCTGCATCACTAGCTTCCATTTTCATTGTTCAGCAGCTCCCCAAGTACTGTTTCCTTAACTTGCTGTTGACAAACAACACTTTCCACACACAGGATTAAATGCTGAGAAGAATCCACAGCTCTTGGAATGGACTGTTTTTTTCCTAAATTACTCTGACCCTTCCAAATCAAAACTGCCCACGTGTCCTTCCCATCTGCTCAGCATAACCCTCCGTGTTTAACCTTTGTCCACACTGGTGTGGGTTCTGCTCTAAGCCCACTCAGCTGTGCAACTCAACTTATGTGACCCTCAGGAGGGGTACAGACTGCATACAGCAGCAATACTGAGACTTACAGTGTCTGTGGAAACACCATGTGGCAGGAGGTATCACAAAAAGTGACCAAATGACACTCTTGGAGACGTAACAGCTCAGTGCCAGCAAGGCAAAGGGACACAGCATACAGACACATGAGAACCACAATTCCCACATCATTATTTGTAAAACTTTGTCAACCAGCATGTACTGGAAAGGGACAGTGTAAATTCAGAGACCTGCTTTAGACCTCTCAGCAGTGCTGAAGCTTCTTGTGGCCTAAAGCAGGGAAATACAGTATTTTATTCCCCTAAAGGAATGCAGAACTGAGAACTGCCCCGTCAAAGTAAACAAATGCTCAGCAAAAGCAGGAATTTCAGATCCAATGTTTCCAGCTACACACATTTTTTTTCTAACAGTTATACCTAGATGGTAGAGTAGCACATTCCAAAATAGTCCATTTTTCTTACAAGGACTAAATGCAATAACAGCCTGCTTCTTGGCGTTTACACAGCTTGTGGTACCATTTCTAAAGCAGAGACAGCATCTTGATTTTCTGGTACACACTACAGCCTTGTGAGGTTGGCTCATTTCTCATTCTGTGTTTCTTAACTGTCTTCTCAAAAATTCTGTATGACAAAAACATATGCTCTGGAGAAGAAGACACCACATCCCTTGCTGGGAAAAAAATTAGGTGGTTTTATGCTGCCCTGACTGCTGCAGTCTGGAATTATGCTAGCAGAGGGAAGAGGTGCCTTAAGGCTCTCAGCACAATTGCTTTGGAAAAGCCTCGGGTCCACCTCAGTGTGTTCCTCCCTGTGGAGATGCCTCCTAACACCTGTAGCTTGCCTCTTCACATAGATCCAATGTGAGTCCATTTTGAGGACCATTAGGTCTGCCAAATTCCACTTGACACTACAGTTAGGATGGCTGCTCTGTGGAAGATCAGAACTAACAATTCCAGACTGGCACTCTATGACACACTCTTTTCTTGAGCCCTGATTAAAGCATTTCTATTCTCTGCAAGTACCTGCAGGAAGAGCTGCTGTGCCTGAAGCCCTGCCTTCCACCAGCCAGTCTGGCAGGAGAGCACAGAACGTCACAGAAGTGTTCACCTCAGGAGCTCTTGGCTCACTGCAGAAAGCCAATACTTTAGGAAAAAAACCCATCTCTTTAGCAAATATACATTCTTCTACTTAAGATGGAATATAAGGCTGTCCTGCCTAATATTCTCATAAGCAAACCACAGAAAGATGGTCTTGGGAAAACTTGGGGGTGGGTGGAAGCTGGTTGAGTAACTGTGTGCAGGGAACAGCTACTGCTGGCTTGAGGTCAAAAGGGAGACCTACAGCAAGTGATGTTGAGGAGCCTGTCTGATTCTCTACAACTACAGCCTGGGTGACAGGCAAGAACATATGCTCATATGTTTTCAGACAATGTCAAGATGTAAAGGACCTCAAATACAATAAAATAAAATTAGAGGAATGAAATTAGAATTCAAATAGTCCTGGCAAATTAAAAAAATGGTCTGAAAAGAAAAAAATTCACAGGGATAAGCACTAGGGACTGTCTTTAAACAGAAATAATCCACTGTACAAGCACTGAATGAGAAAAGAGGAGAGAGAGTTCTTCAGGAAAACATCTTGATCTTCAGCCTTAAGATATTGTCACGAGCCAACTGTGACACCTTGTCACAAAAAGAGGTGAACACCACACTGCAGTGTGCAGAGACACATGGAAGCTGCAATGTCTGAGATAATCCTTTCAGGCTGCTCAGCCCTGGGAAGTCAGCAGCTCAAGCACTAGCTGAGTTTGAGCACTTCAAAACAAGGGGGACCCAGGAGAAAAATCCAGAGGAAAAAAATGAGAGCTGATCAGGGACCTACATGGGCAGGTAGAAAGAAAGGCAGTTATTTGGTCTAAGGAAAAGAGGATCAAAGAGGAAGGTGATAAAAGTCATTCCTGCACAGAGGGAGGGAATAATTTCCTCCCCTGGTCATGGGGTAACAAGCTACAGCAGAGAGAGGAAGGCTTCAGAAGTGAAGCAAAGGGACCAACTCCAGCTTGCCTTGCAGAGTTATATGGGATGTAAGAGCTGCTTCCATTTGTAATGCTGGCACAGTGATTTCCTCTGTGCAACCCTTCCTGGATCACTTAGCTCACTGTACGAGGTGCCTTTTCAGCCCACCAGCCACTTCTGCTGTCCAGGAGATCAATACTTGTTGAGGAGATGCAGCACCTGGTAAGAGCTGTGCATTGGAGATGGGAAGCATTTAACTTCCCATCTTTTCAAGCTTAAAGTGAAGCCAAACTAAGGTAGAACAGTGCTTTCAATGAATGAAACCTCACTCATCAAAAGATCAAAATTCACTGAACCTTGCTATCTATAAATAAAAGAGGATAAGTCTGACTGGAAAAGTCAGGTAACACATTCCTTCTTGGTCTGTCTTGAGCTGTAAGTACTTTTAAATAACTAAATGGATAACCTAAGGAAACTAATATATGCACAGCTAAGGTCACTTTTCTTGCATGTTGTGTCAAAGCCCCCAAATGCCTTTTTGCAAACTCTCAGCTAGAATGCCACCCAATCCAGACAGAACCTCTGCACAGCCAGGAGACAAGCTTGTAACTCGCATTCCTTACTATTAAGTGTGCCAACACTTTATGCAGCACAACCAACACTCGTAACAGTTCAGCCTGTGAGCAGCAAGGGAGTGTTCACAGCCGCACTGCTGACTGTTAGCAGTGTAGTGCAGAAGAATTTTCAAAGCCACCATCAATGATGTCTTCTTCTTCCCTGAACTTTATGAAAATTTAAATCAACTTATTTTTTAAATTTGCTTTCCTTAAAGACTTTTGTGATCAGAAGAGCTTAAGGCAAAAATTTCCCAGTTGTTTAATACCCTTAATTAGAGCTCAGGTTTCAAAAGAATTCTTTTTTATGCCATTGGGTCAAGATTTTCAGGAGTGGTAAACGATAACAGAAAATGGTAAGTCAATATACTGAGAGGGAGACTCATTTTTAGTGGGGAAAATAACCACTGCTCTTGGAAAAACAAGCTACTTTGAGGAATGTCAACTCTGACCTCCAAAAATAAAAGTACCTTATGAAAACAGAAGTCTAAAATAGGTCCTTGTGTTAAGCTGTTTGAAAAGATGTATTTTCTGTTTCATGACAGTGGAGGTTTGTAGAATATTTCTGAAATGAATAACTGTTACATATGTGCTTAAACAAGACAGGAAATCTACAAACCTGCCTGCTATCCTGAATGACAAACAGTTGATATTCAAGGTCTAACAATATTGAAAGTCAGACTTTGGTAACCATTCCTGTAAATAAGCAACCTCAGTGGGGCCACAGTATATGTCCATATCACTTTACAGTCGAGGGATAGTAATTGAAACAAATCATACAGGATTTTCTACCCACAAATAACTGCTTTTCAATAGTTTGCAATGAACCCTTTTAGGGGATCAAAGCTATCCCCTTGGAAAATGTGGGCTCAGATCCAGCATTTCCTCTCCCTGTAGCGGGTTTTATCCTTCCTGCAAACTGAATTACATTTAGGACTAAAATATACTACTCTTGAAGCTCTTACAAGCATGTTTTCTATTGAAGCAACCTATCAGAGAAGCAAAAGGAACATGAATGTGAGATGTCTGATTAGCCATAACTATATGAAGTAGCAAAGGCTTTGAAAGAAAAAACAGTTTCCTGTAAACAGTGTATGGGATTCTCAAAACACTGTGATTCCTGGACATTTATTATTGACAAGTAATTAAATCTTCTTTTCACCCTAACTGTATTACCATTTTTGACATAAAAAGACAAAAAAGGACAAATGTCACAGATGAGAAGAATAGTTGGAGAAATGTTGTTTTGCAAAGCTGACATTTTGAAAATTTCAGACTACATTTGAAGGTAGGCATCAAATCTGCAGAGAACTGATAGGCACTGCTACCTCTTCCCTTCCTAAAGAGGCTGTAGCTCCAGTTCCTTTTCCTACAGAGCTTTTCCTCTGGCCTACTTAATTTTTGCCTTTCCTGCTAAGATAAGCCCAGAGAGCAACAACATCCATTAACAGGGCTAGACAGGCCAAGCTTAACTCTTCAGTGTAAAAGGCCCCCAAACTCCCAAGAATGCTTCAAAAATTCAAAGGGGTTGGCTTTGTTCTTCTCTGTCTTTTCATTGAAGATAGATTCTGTTTCTTGCCTAATTTTTGAGCCTTTGAGATATATGTTTTTTTGTTCCTTCTGCACCACAAAGTCTTCTCTTTATTTTAATCCAAAAGCTGAGCATCATGACTTGAGCCCCACAACTCCCACCTGGGCTTCACTGCTATGAACAACGCCCCATTTTATACTCACATAAAATCATAGGGTCCAGGCAACAAGTAACGGGGGACTATTTTCACAAACCATTTTGAGGCCCAACTTCACAGTTCTCTTACAGCAAACTTTACTTGAATATATATCACACTGTTTTGAAACTGCATTATTTGGGTACCCTTCCCATGCTGTTCCCCCCAACCTTCAAGTCTCCATGTGAAATTAATAAAATGCATTCACTGACTTCAGTATCTGTGACTCCAAATTATATACTGGGTTTACTTGCTGGTTTAACACAAACATCTAATTACATTTAGAAAAAGTTTAACATTAGTACATTAGCCTGGGTAAATCTTAATTTTTAATAGGTGTCAAAGTGCGAACTGTGCATTCTGAACATATTAATGATTATTTCTCACAGCATTAATATCTACAGTAGGATCTACAGAATTATTTTGACTAGAAAAAACAGTTCATTTGACCGCTATATACTGTAAATTGCTTATTACCAGCAAATTGGCGCTGAAGGAAATGGCCATTTCAAAAGCAAACCTGTCTGACCCATCAGAATTAGGTGATTTGCAGGTTTTGTTTGCTACATGCAGCTGCTGCAAACAGAGTGAAGTCGAACACCAGGCTGGCTCCACAGCCCTCAGAAGCAGGGGGGATCCCTAAGCTGGCTTTGCTCTGAGAATGACAATGACAGCTTGGCTCACACATACTTACTTCCCAGCGTGGAGCAACACTCTCAGTTATCTCTCATTTCTGCCCTTTCTTTCCCATCATAGCAGAGCAGAGGTCAAGGAAGTGCAAAAAACTCGCTAGAAAATTATTGCCAAAGGACCTCAGTGATTCGCTTTTGTGACTGCTGTTAGCAATGAAGGGATGGTAGGATTAATGGATTTTTTTTTCTAGGCAAAAATAATTATGATCCTATATTATTTCATCCTTTAGCTCCTATGAATTACATGACTTCATTTAAATACATGGGGCTTAAATATCTTTTCTTCTAAAAAAAAAAAAATAAAAAAAAAAAATGCTCAGCCCAATCTCCATAAGCATTGTCATCGTAAGAAAAGCAATGACAGACACAAGCAAATCCAAATATGAATTATTAGAGCCTAGCAGAGGACCACGGTTTATCCTCAATTTCATTCTCAATGATTTGTAGAGCTTTGACTTCATATTGCCCTATCTTTGCATATTGGTCAGTAAAAACCAGACAGCTTCACCCCTGTGTTGGAAGGAAAATGTATAATGGGGAGGGGAAAAAAATAATGAAAGAAGCTACCACTTTTTCTTTTGTTTTTTTTCCTCCTTTTAAAACCTTTGCTCCACTTGCTCACAGAAAATACTGGTGCAGGAGGCTGGAAGAAGGACTGTCCAGATGCTACAACTGCCTTGATGGAATAGCATGTCTTCCACTCAAATAACATGAAAAATGGTTTGCCTTCACATGTGAAGCCTGAAGTTTTCTTACATCCTCCAAACAATCTCAAAAAAGGAGGCTACAGATGCACCCAGAGTGCTGCTGAATTGTGAGGAGTTTCAAAGGCATCCATCACTTTCTGCTGTATATAGATAAAAGAACAGACAAGAGTCCAAGTGCCAGTGCATTTTATCAAACCAAAGATACTTGGTTAGACATAATCACCCCTGAAACATGTTCACAGCACAGGCTCAGTTTGGTTCAAGGCTAAGAGGACACACAGAAAGCCATTTTAAATTCCTGGCTTGGAAAGTCCACTGAAATCAAGAGTGTCACATGATTACAAATTTTAAGATTCCAGTTACAACCAAAGTAGTCCCTTTTTTCAGGGTCTATCTTTCTGCTTCTGCTGCCAGAAAATGACAAACAAGCCTAGACAACATGACTAGCAATACAAAATTTGCCCAAAGGCAAGTGTATATGGAATGACTTCAGATGTCTCCACTATGCACAGAAGTCCAAACTTCAATCCAACTCTAAACACCTTACAGGATTTTTAAGGCAAAAAAAAATAAAAATGGAAGAACAGACATGAACCTCCAGCTCTGGTTACAGGTTGTGCCTAACATGAACTGTGCAGAAGATTCAAAATGCTCCACTCCAGTTTGGTTTTAAACCAAGCCAGAGGCTTCACTCAGGTATCAGTTTTCCCCTTTAAATGTTTCACTGATCTACTCTAGATTTTTATTCCTGCCCCCATGTCTAAAGGTTTCTTTGTCCTGAATAAAACCACTTTGGACTTTACAGTGTTCTCAGGGGACTTATCTGCCTGCAATGAATTTGGAAAGTCTGGCATTTAAAAATATCAGCAAACATCATCCACCTACTCCAAACATGGAGGAAACCCTTTCCCCAACCCCATGTCCTGTGTCTAATAAAAGGCACTAGATAGAAGAAATTAAAAAGTTCTTTCACTAGGCATTTTTTTCCCAATGCTGCTTTTGTTGTTCAGCTGTTTAATTCTGTTCTCACTTTTAATGCTTTGTGAAACTTTGACTGGCACAGAAATTATGTTAAGCATATTTTAAGGTGGTGCTATAAAATATTATATCTACAGTTTGGGAACACTGAAAATAATATTATTTTTATCATTTTAGAGCAACAAAACCATTACACTTTATTTTGTTAACAAATTGAAGACACGACGGATGTGGTGACCTCTTGCTCTCACAGATCAAAAGCCACTAGCCAGAAGCCATTCCCCAACAGCACTGCTGAGTTTGCCTTTTGCTTATCATGTGCCCTGATCATACTGGAAGTCACTTCTTAAGATTTGCTTTGAGATTTTGTTCAGCTGAGAGAAGACTCCAAGAGGCAGCCAGCGTTTGTTAAAATATGCTGCAGATTTGGGAGACCCTATTAAAGCCTGAAAGACCTCACTCAATCCTGCAGTGCTTGGCAGGGTTTTTTCTGTCCTTGGGTGTTGTGGTTTTTAGATTTTCTTGTTGAATATCTCAGGAGATTATGACTTTGTGTGCAGCCAACTAGAAGAAAATTACTTGCTTCTTTTTTACACGCATATACAATGGTCATTTGGACCTAATAATAAACAGTGTTTTGCACAATCAGAAAATGAGCTTCCTAGTCAGTACCAGTTTCACAGCTTCCCATAGCTCTGTATGTATAAAGCAGAGCCACTTGCCCTCTGCCTCATCTAAAGGCACACATTGACTCTAAAAGATTTTAATCACCTCCCCTGAGTAAACCTATCACGTACTCTCTGTGCTGAACATGCTGCTGAAGTTCTACTGATATCAATAACTGATATAAGGTATCAATAGGGAACTAACACTGAGAGGGTTAATAGAAATAATTGTATGGGCTTTTGCTGAAGTAGCAAAGATAGACTGCATGGTTGAGGCCATAATTATTAGCTACAAATACAGAAACAGGGAATATGTTATGGTTGCTATCAGTACCTGGCCTTGAGGCTTCTAAAATAGAATGG
>JAWWTY010000002.1:2595973-2676180 GCA_035222235.1 Margarornis squamiger
TCTTCATCCCCAAGACCCCCGGAGACCCCGGCCCAGGAAAAATGGAAACCAATGTGCAAACTCAGATGGGAGGAGCATGGGGCGGAGAAGATGGAAATTACTTGTTGGAACTAATTAGAATAACCCTGCCTTTTCTAAGAAAATAATGCATATGTATAAGGAAATAATGAATATGCATATTGTACCTGTATTTAAGTATGCCTGTGAGCACAGACAAGGTGTGCATGTTTTTGGCGGAACAATCCCCCATGCACCCAGCATGCTGAATAAACGTATCTTCTCTACAACTACCTAGTTGTGGGGTTTTTTGCCGCACGTCACTACCTCCACTGCTGAAAAGCCTTTTGTAACCACAGTTGCTGTCTCCATGTCTCCTGCAGAAACCTCACTTTTAGGGTGTAAAGGCTCCAACATGTTGCCCACGCTCCTTGCCACTGAGGGAGAAGAAAAATGAGTTAACTCTCATGATCTGAGTGTATGCAAGGTACTGCTCACTCTTTCCATATCATCAGAAAATTAGAGAGAAAAAAATAAAAACCTCATCCTCCCCCATAATAATTTCAAATTAGTTCTTATTTCCATTATACCACTGTTTCATTCCAGCTTTTGCTAATACCCTGCAGCTTGTTCACCTGTAAAAGCAATTGTCCCTTACAGTTCTCCCTTGTCCCACTTCCCCTGGGCTCTTTGGGCTTAAGACACATTGCATGCTAGAATAGAAAATATTAATATAGCTTTCCTACTAAATTTAGGCAAGAGTATTCAGATGCTTTAGCAGCTGCCTTGGCTTCTTAAGAACTTGATAATCCTTTAATCTCCAATCACTTTTTTTTCCCCATAAAAGATTCACAAGCAAAACAAATGCAATATGGATCAAAAATTCAATCAGAATGCTTAAAATGCAATTACATTCATCAGGGTGTTCTGTTAGGTTGGGTATTAAATCTGGGTTTTATTCAATATCCTCCTTTTATTATAAAGCAGTATTTTTCCACTATGTAAATCATCTGATCCCTAGGCTAAAGTACTCTTTGCCCAAAACATACACAAAACATAAGGGGAGATAGCTGGTTAGAAATTCCTGCACAAGATTGCTCGAGTGTAGACATAAGAAAGTGGCAAATAAGACAGTGAGCAAAGACATCTCTACTGAAGCAGAGAGGCTAATTTCAGAATTTTAAATTTTGCTGTTACAGCTTTAATAAGTAGTTGTCAAATTAAGTTTCTCGAACTCCATTTTCAAAGCAAATCCATGTGCCTGCCTGCACCTCTCTGAGCATTTCCCTCCAACATGCAGTTTTAAAGCAGTTCTGAAATTTAATCACATTTTTTTGCAACAGCGATCTGGAAATCTTCCAACCCAATGGATTTCTCTTGGGGAAATGCCAACCTGTTTAAACCAGAACTTTTTGTGAAAATGCAGCTTCACAAGTCTTTCAGCACAGACCCATTCCAGACTTGGGAGGGACCCGCTCTCTTCAGCCAACTACTTCACAAGCAGTTTGTGCTCAGGGTTGGGTGCAGGGTGGATTTGACTTTCTCTTTTGACACTGAGAGAGGCCTGAAGTGATCCCATGTTCAGACCATAACACAGGCCACTGAACTATCAGCTTGTAGGGGTAAATAACTCTTTTCTGGAAGGTATTGCTACCAAGGAGGCAGTTATTTTTGCTCAAGGAAGGTTTCCTGCCTGGAAGGAGGCATCTTTCCCAGAGGCAGTTTTAGATGTTTATTTGCACACATTCCACAGAAGTTGACTCCTTGGGTAGGATAATGCTCACTGACATGCTACAAGGCCCCAGCAGCAAGCAGGGGAGCCGAGGTGGGGAAGTGATGATAAAGCCCAGGGAATGAATGAAAGGTTTGCCTTTTCCCTGGAGCCCAGTGCTGCTGTAAACCACTGTGAGGATTTGTGAGTTTTCAGCATCCTTGCCTCTGAAATAAACCTTTTTGAATCCTTTGCACTGCTTTGGCATTTTTTGGGGGGAATGCTTGCATATATTTTGTTTTACACAGCTGTTCTGGGTTAAGGACAGCAATACTCCCCCTTCACTCCTCCTGTTGCTCCCATTCCTCCCATGAGAAAGGCTTAGCTTTTCTCAGTCTACAACTCAACGAAAGCCCAAGATCTCTCTTCTCCCAGTGAGAGGTAAATCTGAAGCACTTAAGGTTTGTTAGCAGGCTGTCACCATTGGCCTTCTGCAGAGCCTCCAGCTCTGCCAGCCGTGACCTGCTGCGTGTACAGTCCTTCCTGTCCAGCAATCCCTCAGCATTTATGCACAACTAAGAGCTTCCAAGTAAAAGGCTGGTTTTCCTTCCTATCAGAGCCTCCAGGTCACCTTGCACTACCTTTCTGCAATAGGGAAGGAAGGGGCAGTTCTCAGGTTTAAGAAGACTGCCTCTGCTCCCCAGATGTCAGCTGGTAGACTCCAGTAGCTCCTTTCATGCTCAGGACATTGACAAAGAGGGTCAAGCCTGCTGTGCACAAGTAGAGAAGGCCAGGGATAGCACTACCTTAATGATTTGAATAATCTGCAGATTAGGGCCCAGAAATTAATCTAATTAACAGTGTATCAGTCACTTTAGTCCTTTGGAACGGACATGGCTAGTGTTTAAATGACTGGCTTGGACAACAGTAAGCAGAGCATGAGTGGCGCTCTCCTGCAAATACATTAAGAAGGCCATGATGATTTGAGTTGCATCATGGTCCAGAGGCTAGAGGCAATAACCTGCAAAGCCTTGGTGGCTCCATACACTGCTCCAAATACACTGCATAAAAAAATATGCTTGCTCATATTTTATTTTTTTTAGAAAATTAAGCTGTGATGCTGTTAGAGCCTTAAATTTGCTGTCTTTTATGACAGCTGGGCAAAATTCAGTACTGCTACATGTAGCCAAGTACCTTGGTATTTTACCAGCTGACATGCTGCTGAGTTTGACTGACAGCTGTCAGAACCCAGTGTCTGCAATATTTCGGTTTGGCATTGGGTAAGAGAGCGGGATCTCTGTGAAACAGTTGTGTCCGAGCACACTACACCAAACTGCTTCTATTCCAGCACTGACCAGAAGTGTTTCCACCTCCGTTTCTGAGGCACCGAGTACCAGTATCCTTAAAGGTTCTTCAGAACCTACAGAGTCGTATTTTCAACTTCTGAGATGGACACTGATGAACCCTCTTCCAGTTTAGACAACTGCAATTCTCTTCCTGGGCTGCCCACTGCAACATACTGCCAACTGGGAATACTGGAATAGAGATTTCTGAGGATTTTAGAGGTTTCCCACAAATACATTTTAATGAGACTAAAGCCAACTGGAAGAGGAATTCTGAAATAATGTTTTTTGAAATAATTATACTAAGTGTTTTGTTAACTTGAATTAAGAGTGTTAGCATTTCCATTTCATCTACTATAACAATTTATTCGAAACTAAGGGTCATTTTGGGTGACATTCATTTTCTTAACTTAAAATATTTGCTGACAACAATTCAATTCCTCCAATTAAATGAAGGAAATATATCAACCTCTATCTACGTAAAATTTTGACTTAATGACACTGACAATTTTGGTGGGGGCACTGTGGCATCCTGTTCCCAGGCACGTTTATCTCCCGGATGCAGGGAAGGGACACACAGGAGCCAGCTCAGCACAGAGCTGCCCCAAAGCCCTGAGAGATCTAGGCTTTTTCTGTCAAGAAGGATGAGAGCATTCTGCACAAGGGAATTGTGACTCTCATTTCCAAATGAGCAATAAACTATAATGAGGTGTCAATGTAGCCAGATGGAATAATTTGTACATTGCTTCCAGTTAAAGAAACTACTCCTGTTCTGTAATTCTTTTCTGTTTTCCTTTTTTTTTTTAATTTTTGTTTGTTCCAGAAGATGCAAAGACACTGAATCAGAAAGAGAACTTAGGTATCCGAGCAAATAGCTCTACAAGGAGCATAACAAAAACACCTTTATCTTTTCCTAGCTGAAATCATACATAGAGAAGATGGAGGATTCTGGCTTTCCAACACAGATGTATTAGTGATCAGTAGCAGTGCAAGCAAAATGCAGGAAAAAATAGTACGAAATATATATATATATATACACACATATACATACTCCTGCATGTTTATAAATGTAAAATATAAAATATAGAATATCTGTTAAATACAGAAAGAGTTCTTTGATAAACTGGTTCCTAGTAGGCATAAAGCAATCTTAGCTAAAACCAACAGCTCAGAGCCTGACTCCTTTCCCCTATAATGAAAATTTTAGCTGTTTTTTCAGCTGCTGGGTTATTACTGTCACACATGGAAGTGGCTATTCCTAGTTTAGAGACACAGCAAAGTACTTATCACTTCTAAAAATACCCTTGCAAAAATAGTTAATTTTTTTATTGAAAAATTAAATATTCAATTAAATATGAATTTAACTGAAGAATATTATAGACTTTTGAAAACCATAAGTAAAATAGTTTGTCAGAAACACAAATATCACATTAGGGCTCTTTGATTAGGTTGGTGGATCACTAATATAGCACAAGAAATTCCAAATTGTCATTAAATTTTTCAGGGAGATAAGGATGCCCTGGAACAGCTAATGTGCCAAATGCAATGGAAACCCCTGTAGCAGGGCTTCTGGCCAGTTTCATAAAGCAGAGTGAAAGGCTAAAAGAGCACATTTGATGTCAGAGCCAAGTCAAGGGAAGTGTTTGGCCAAGTTCATGGGAGGTGGTGCACCAGTTTCCAATTTGTCACCTTGCCTGTCTCCTGGAGACAGACAATACTAATGTTTTCAATATGCATGTTTCCTACACTGCAGCTTTCACTGTTCACCTGCGTAACCCCACATGATGCAGCAAGTTCCCCTTGCTTCCTTTTTCTTTTGCCTGTTCCATTTCCTTCGCTGCTGATTTACAGGAACATCAATAAGGAGGCAATCAAGGTCCATCAAGAGGTCAGCTGCTCCACTTTCCTGACCCCTTAAGTAGGTATTCTTGCCATGACTACAGAGCAGGCAATTGGGCAGCACATCAGGCCTTCTTCAAACTTATTTCAGTGCAATCTAAATGTGCATGAAGTCAGCTTTCACCCACCACAGCTGTTACTCACTGCCCTACACTCCCGTAGTTATCTTTAGTCCCTGCACTCTGGAAAATATTCTTAAACACCAAATTAAGTCTCATTAGCTTAATTCACTGCCAGCAAAAATCCCATCATGAGATGCAGGATAGTAGCAGTCCTGATCCAACAAGTTCTTGTCATAAAGTCCAAGAGGAGAAGGTGACTTTGCTGTACTCCTGGAAGCTGGTCTCAAACTGTCTTATTTCCCCAGCAGAGATGTTCCCATAACCCAGAGGTATTCTAACAGACAAAATGGGTCATGCAAAATACCTCAGTGTTATTAACAATCATACTTGTTAAGTACAGTAAGTAGATGAAGAATGAAATCACATGCTCCCAGGGAAAGTAACTTGCTTAGATTTCACCTTCTGTGGCATCCTATTTACAGAAGCTTCCTTTTTACTCTGCTTCATTTTCACATACCTTGCTTTTTCCTATCTAAATCCTTCTCTTCATTCCCGTCAGGGTCATTGCTGAATTCCAATTAAATCATAAAAATGACTGAGAACAAAGAGAAGAGCAACATAACGAAAGCAGACCTGAGCAAGAGACAATTGCACAGTGCAGCTATCACAGAAGGTCATTTAAAAGTATCATGTCAAACAAACGAACTAATTACAACATGTCTTCAGTGAACCCCAGATAGTATTTCATGGCAGAAAAACTCTATGTCTAACATAAGTCGAAAGACAGGAAGAAAAGCTTGTATCCAAGACATTGATCCTGCAGCAGTATCTGGAAAACAACCTAGCTTCAAAGTTAAAGGGGCTCTCTTAGAAGGTCAAACCAAAGTAAATGCAAAAACTTAAGTCACAAAGCATGAGAAGTATAGGAGTCAACCCAGCTCATATTTTACTTTACTTCTATGCCCTTCCTTCCGTTGTCACACCATGTTTGAAAGAAGTGCCTGTTTTTAAGGAAAATGGACTTTTACCAATGAGGAGTTGGAGCAGATTCAGGGCATGAAGAGCACTGCAAAGGTGAAAACTCGTATTACCTGCACCAATAGCTGTCTCATTATTCTTGCCTGCTACACTCCTGACTGCAGCAGGTATTGCAGCAGGGAGTTCCAAAAATCAGCCAGCGGTCTACAAATGTATTTATTATTCCTTGTTTCATGCTTATGGTGCTAGTCTTTCTCACCTGTGTGATGAAAACCTATGAAGAAGAGAGTTACAGGGAGCATTAGTCTGTCTGCTCAGATGTGCCATTGCTAGCACTCTCACTGGAAATCTCCCTTTGCACCATTCTGTAAGGTCTGCTCAGTTTGTAGTGTAAAATGGAAACAAATACAAATCTGATGTCTACAAATGCAAAGATTTGTATTTGGTGCCTGGGACAACAAGACACCATTCTAGGGATGAGTGAGCATTTTGAGATGGTACAACTCTTGCACAGCACCATGAACAGCTTGTTACAGGTGCAGCAGTACTTTCTGAACTATTTCAATAGTCCTTTATACACATCTATATATACTTCTTAAAATAGCTTGGGGTAAAAAACCCCCAGATGTCTTCAGTGAATTGTTGATCCTTTGATAACAAAGCAAGCAATTTCTGAAACAGCCTTGGGAAAATTCATGTTGGTTTTTAAGCAATAAAACAAATTAGTACAATATCTTGAAAGGTTAACACACAGAATAATCCCATGTAATAGTAGGGGTAGAAGATGAAATTATTAAAAAAATCAATTTATTACTATCTTGTGATGTTGTTTATTATCAATGATAGCATAAAATCACTTCTTTTGCATTCCATAAAGACATAGTTCCTGCACTCAGAGTTATGTATGACTGCCTCTGCCCTAAGTGCAGAGGATGGACAAGGCAGGTGAAATAAAGGCAGGAAGGCACAAAAGGGCATCACACAGGGGGAGAGAGCAGCTGTGGGAACTCCATAGCCAGAGCCATAGTCTTTGGATACACCACAGTCTTTGGATGCACAACAAAAGGCCTTAAACTGCAGCCCCCCCAAGCCTCTAAAAGACACCCAACAAAACATAACTAAACCCACAACTCAAATGCCCATTTTATGTATCTGGAGAGAGCAATGTAGTACAGACCAAATGCTTTTTCTCTTTTGCATAACGTCATAAAAGATTCTGTGGTTCCTGAACACAGAAACACCTGCTTTTCCCAAGGGCTGGTGGTAAAGGGGAAGGGACCAGCTCATGGTCACTGTGAGCTGGCAAACTGTCACACACACAAGCATTTCAAAAGGGGCAATGCACTGTGTGGCAACAGCTAGGCTGAGCTTGGTAGCTAAGCTGGTTCATTTTGAGCTAGTTAGGTACCTTTCTAAGTAAGTACTCCTCCGATACAGATGAACAAGCTTTATCCATGGTTCAAGTCCCTTAAAAGATACATATCTGCTTTAGCAAGTGCTAGACTTGGGCTAATGTATTCTCATGCACAACTCCACACAGTGTTACTGAGGAGAGACAGCTCAGACTCAGCTATGGGCATGAGCAAAGCAAACTCACACAGACCCGTAAAAGACTGCAGACATAACTCCAGCTACCCTGCAGTTAGCAGTGTAAGCAGACCTCCTAAGGAGTTAAGTCTGATTAATTCTCTAACACTCCTTCACTGAAACACCAGACAGAAATGAGACAGACATTCTTCTCTAAAAACCATATAACAGCCCACCATTACCCAAAATACGTTCAGAGTATCACCTCCCACCCACTTCCTATCACCACAGCCTTTCAGAAGATAAGGTATGAGCACAAGACAAAAAAAGAAGGAAATCTCCCTTTTTCCCAGAGCGTATCAAATACACCCTAGAGCAGATCCCTTCCATTTTGCCACCACAGCTGACAGAGGTTTTCTAACTCTCAACAAAACACCAAGTTCACACCACCTTTCCCTTCAGGCCCCCAAATCTTCCTCCCCACCAACAAGCACTTGAAAAGGATGACAGGGCACAGCCACCACAACATTGGCCCTCCACCATTTAACAGTTTGGTTTTCTACATGAATGACTTTGCCACATCTGAAACTTCTTGTTTCATCATCCCACAACAGCTTGCAAGTCACAGTGTAAAAGTTATTCTCTTCCTCAATGAATAAAATATGCTTGTCCTAAAGAATATGCTTGTATAGCACGAAGTCTCAAAAGATGTTTTCCATTTTTGGATTTATTTTTAGATGGAAAAGACTACTAGCATTGCCTCATACAATGGAAAGAGGAAAGAATTTTAAAAGGAAGGCAAAAAATGCAAAAACTCCACAGATGGGAGAAAAGAAAATGTTTCCTTTGGCAAAACCAAGACTTAGTGCAAAGAACAAGGAAAAGATGAATGACAGATCTCAAAATGTAATGTGATAGGCATGGTGACACAGCGTATAGAAACTATTAACTTTAGAAATGGGAATGTGCCAGAAATCTCATCCAGTTCCACACCCATGAATGGAGCTCGAAGGCAGCTCACTGGCAGTTGTGGAGGCCAGACCATCCTCTCTCAAGTCCCTTTTCTGCCTGTGATGTTCCCAGTTGCACTGCAGAGGTAGGTAAGGGGTCCCAGAAAGTGAGAAAGCCTTGAAAGGAGCAGCACTGGGATAGATAGTTTAACACCATCTGGTCTTTTTTCCCCTGCTTGGTTTGGGCACCAGCCTGTGTGATGTAAGCAGAAGAGACCAAGAGTGAGTCAGTGGCACCTGACTCTTATCCAAGGGCCTAAGATGCTCTGAAATTGCTCCTACTTCAACCAAGACTACTAGCCAGCCCATGGGCTGCTGAGAGCAGTGCCCCAGCCTCAAATCTATTGCTGGTTGTACTGGGGCCAGTTTTATATCTTGCCATTTCATATGTATCTACTTTAAATCTGTTTGCAATGAGACTTTCATATTTACCACTCTTCTGTGGTACGATCCTGTAAGAAAGCACACAGTTAAGTGACTCCCTGTTCCCCCAGCACACCTTCAAAGCCTTCCACATCAAAAGATGTATGAAGACCTTTTCACAACATGGGCTATGAGAAACACTGGCTTCACGTGCCACCACCCATGTTTTCATTTCAGCTACTATGTGGAGTACAAAGAAACACCAAGCAGTAACTTGGGTTCTTTTGGCACTTTGCAGTCAGTGGAGCTGAACGTCCTGCTTGTGCTCCCTGTTTGTTCTGGAAAGACAATATGGTGATTTCTACTAAATGAAGGATGTGCCTATGACAAATCTGCAACAAAAAGCCATGCCAAGTACTGGTCTACTGCCTTTTGTTAAACATGTAATAAGCAAAGGTGTTAAAAACTAAAACACAATAGGAATAATGCAGCATTGCTGAGCTATCTTTTTGCCATCTGTCAAGTCTGCAATATTTTCAAACTACCTCAAGTGAATCACCAAATCATCACATCTTTCCTCCTGTGAAATAATAAAATAGAATGCAATTGCTAATGCAGTTCATTTAACCTCTATCAGGAGTTTGTACATTTGTGCAGAACTATAAGCCAATTGATACTGCATGCCAGAAGGTTTCTGGCAGCCTTCCGAAGGATTTGTCAAAAAACAATTTGGATGCCCATTGCAGCTAATGTGGAGCCACAGACCGACTGATGCCGTATGTCACAACACTGTCAACAGCAGCCTTTGCAGCTAATAAAAATCTTGGGCTGGTGGATTTATTGCTGTGGACAAAAGCATTGTGTCTTTCTTTTCCCAGCACCTCCATGACTTGATGAATATCACACTTTTTCTCTCAATTACCTTCTAATCAATAGGCAGGTTGCTGATTGCTCTACAGTGACCAGGCAAGGTCTCACCTCCTGCTTTACATCTACTGAGATGGCCGGGGAATGTTTTGATTCACAGACAGTCCAAGTGAGATCTGAATCATGTCCATTAGATTTTGTGTGCAGGAATTAAGCAGGAAGCCTTCTTGGAACAACCAGCTGGGCTCGTTGCTTTTTGTTTTCTATCTTCTACATGAAACTAATGGAATCAGTTTATTTGTGTCCAAGTTTCAACTAAGAAAGATTACTGCTTTTTAGTGTTAAGAAAGCAAATGAGGAATGAGTCACTCCAATTACTATTACCTGTGGATTTTAAACTGTCCTACCCATCTTAGGAAAATAATTAACTAACTCTTCTATTCTGTAAGATCTTCAGACAGCTTAGTCTGCAATTTTCTGCTTTTCTGCCCTCTTGCTGATACAATTTAATCTTACAAGTCTATTGACAGTAAATATAATAAATTTTTATCTTCTCAGAAGAAAATTCTGGTGCTTTGGACCCTGCTAATACTGTGGTTCTGTAGGATGATATAAACTTTGCATAATGAGTTACTATTGAATATTAACAACTGAAATATTAATAATTAAAAGAATGCCAATGATTTTCCAGATTATGGCCACCTACGGATCACCACTGAAGAGAAGGGAAGTTTGAACTTAAATAGAAGCTTGAACAGAAGCAACACTGTGAAAATAAAAAGGTTGGAGAACTTGAGAAGGGAGGGAAAATTCCTTCAAGGCAATAAAAGAAAAATCTAGCAGTGTGACTGAAGAACTATAAGGGCTAATTTGATGCAAAGAATGCTTCACTTTTGCTTTAAACACTCTAAACCATAAGGGCAGGCTTTCTTTTGGTGCACCCCCAAATGCTTTATTTCTCACAGTAAGAGAAACTGCAATATATTGCAGGTTACAGTTTTAACTAAGAAAGGTGTGGGAATGACAGATCAAAATACACCACTGAACTATTACAGCAACCAAGACTGTTGCATTGGTGAGACCAAGAAGGAATGAAAATAAAAGTCCTGAAGGGCAGGCAGTGCTAAAGTCAAAACAGTGTAGAGCTCAAAAATACAACAGCACTATCTTCACTGAAAAACTGTCAGAGGGCTACAATTAGCTAGCTTAAGGAGTAGGAGATGGGCAGGAGGCTCTAGAGGATCGAAGCTAGGCCTGATAATCAAAGAAGAGAATAAAAATGACCAAGCTAGGAATAGAAAAACAATGCCTAATTTGGATGTCTAACATTAATCCACTGCTTTTAGTAACTGCTTTCGTCAGTTAAGGGCCTGCTTCTGAATTCCAGGGTCCTGAATCAATATAGCCAAATTTATTCCCACCTACAGTGCTAAAGAGCATCTCCCACAGTAATGTCATCTTAGCATTTTAAAATGTATGCATGCACGTGCATACCACCACCCATGTCCTAAATCAGCCTTTTGGTCCCCGATGAGCTGAGATCTCTGCAAGACTCCTCATCTTGAAGAAAAGAGTTCACCAGCTGTCATGGTGTGGTGGAACCACAAGGAAAAGATCACATGTTCAAAGAAAACTGCTTTACATGGAATAACAAAACCCCAAAGCCCAGCATACACATTTCTATTGTTCCTGAGATCTTCAAAAAGCTTTTTTAATATACTTCAGGGCTCCAATAGATTAAAACCACAAAATATTTTCAAAAACCATTCAGACTGTCACATCACACATGGAGTGCAATGCACAAGATAGATGTCATTGGGCCAGAGGGACTAAATATAGAAATGCAGAGGTAATGTTTAATCTTTCAGCAGCAAAGGGGAGTTTTGCAATGGAATTTCGAGATGTGGAACTGACACCTGTAAGAGCACATGCTGGATCTTCATCCCTGGGGCCGATTACCAAAAAAAAACCCTCCAGAAAAACATTTTTGTTTCTAAAGAGGGCCAGCAGATTTTTTGTGTGTTAATGTCTGTGGGCTCCTGAGCTTGTTAACAACTCTGTCATTATATCACAGTACCTGCTTTCTTGCTCTCTCACCAACAGACATTTTTATACTCAAAAAAGAAAAAAAGCGCCAAGTAATTAACAAGAGCAACTCTAACTTGTAATGGTTCATTACTCCACCTGAATGCCTGTAGTACTACTCACTGCCACTTTTTCCATATGTTTTTTAATGAGCTTCAGGAAGAAAAGAGTCCCATGAAGAATGGAGCACGTAAGACACAAGTTAAGGAGCAGAAAAGAGTGTAGAGCAGTTGGCACCCATGCCACCATCACCTCCATTGGTAACTTGTTTGGTTCTTCCAACTGGGATTACCACAGAAGGTGTTGCTTGTGGAAGCAGTTGGATACCTTTCAGCATGAACATGGAGTGGTGGCAGCAGACAGCTTCCTGAAAGAGCAAATGCTAAAGGAGACATTCAGCTGAATAGAGCAGTAAAGATGCAGGGAACCAGCACAGATCACTGACCTTCTGCCCACTGCTGCCCTGGGGTGAACCCAGCACAGCTACTGAGAGAAAAACAGCTCTCTTATCCTTCCTTTGGTTTCTAAATGCTTTCTTTTTTAAATTGTGGGCTTCATCCTCAGCAGACAGATTTTGCATAGCTCCCTTATAACCAGTGAACCATGTCTATTTAAGCAAGATGAACATCTAGTCCTACACTTTCAATGGCTTTCCAGTTTTAGATGGACTGGAAAATTAAGATTTCTCAGTTCTAAATGCATTCCTGATTCTCTCTTCTTCCTACTGTGTCTACCCCCCTTTCTTCTCCCTTTCATTTTAACCTACAATTTTTCAGGTCATTTAGTTCAGAATGCAAACACAGATGAGTTATTAGGAGTTGAACATTCCCAACTGTGCATGTAATGTGACTTTGTTTCACAAGGAGTAATAAGCACATCCACACTAACAAAAAAATAAGGAATCACAGTTCAGGAAGACATGATACAACAGGAGGAGCCTTACTAAATGCTCTTTTACCTGAAATCTTGTTGGAACTTTTTCAAGTACTTTTGAACTGAGGATATAACTGAGACTAGCAGAAAGGACTTAGCCAGCGGAATTAGCTATAATTTTATGTACTGTCACTGCTACATCACCAGGATGGAAAAATAAAAAGATCATCTAGAGGGGAAAGGGTAATAATGGGTGTTTTTCAACATGTCAGATACAAAATGCTGCAGAAATGTTGAGGCCTGGAAAAGGGCTAGGCTAAAAGGGAAAGGGTGATGGTCACACAGGACTGGAGAAAGTAAGAGCTGACCCCTAAAAAGTGTCCTTTTTTTTTTTTTTAACAAGCTGATCCTCTAGGCTTAGAATTTAACTTGTTTTTACTGCTGTTTTATTGCTTTTTCCATTTTGCCATGACAAGTTAATGATTTTTGCAAAAATGTACCATGACAGATCTGCCCCTGCAGGTGGCTTTACACACACTATGCTCACAAAAGACTTTGATCACGCTTCTCTTTTTAGGTTTTTTTCTTTGTAATGTGTTTTCAGAGTTTATTTTTTTCCATCAGAAGATTAAAGGAGAGAAAAAAAGACACTGAGGAAGTAGTAGGCAGGACACCATCCAACACAGTACTGATAAACCAAGAGGTAGAAACTAAAGGAAGGTTTACAGCTGAGTTCACTGACGTCTCCACCTCTTATAACTGCAGTGAGTCATTTGCAGGCCTGTGTGTGGGTCAAGGACATTCAACATAGTACTTTGATGGTTGTAAGGTACTGAAGAGAGGAGCAGCTCCCCCAGAGGAATCACAACACTGACATGTCCCTGCCATCCCACTTTTACGCTCCTTGCCTTGTGCTGTCAGGAATAGCTGAAAACACCGGCAGAATGACTCTCATACCTGAAGGCTATCTTAGGAAATCTTCAGGTAAGCCCACCTGTTAACCCATGTAATGCTCACGTACACTTCTGATTGCTGTGCTACACACACACACCACCACTGTGGTGATCCGTCATTGAAGCTCCACATTGTACTGCCACCAGGAGATGCAGTCCAGCTTCCTGCCTCAGAAGGAAACTTCCCACCTCCTCAGAAAACTAGGCTTTATTACTTTGGATCATACACCCAATAAAATTACTACCTGATACCTGTGAATGGGAATAATAACAGCTATTGCACAGAGGCTAGGAAGAGAAGATGGGGGCTTTATAAACCTTATAACTTCTGAAGTATATTCTTTTTGAAGCTAGATATACATTTTAATCAGCTGCTTTCATCATTATTCATGAATGAATTATTAATTAGTCCTCTTGACTAAAAATATAATTTCCAGCTTGCTGCAAAAATACACACACATGCGCAGACACAGAGACAAACATGAAAAAATAATACAAGAAAAGGAAGATATTGCACATCATTAGGACCAGAGTGAAGGCTGAGTATTTGATCTTAGTTTAATTATGAATGCACAGTTTGAAAGAACATTTCCACATCACCAGTCAATAAAGCTGGTGTGTGCACTTGGGTGTAAGTTAAGAGGCAGTATTGGCAATGGCTTGTTTTTTCAGCAGCTTCACTCACTATGTTAATAGGGGTGTGCGCACAAGTACCTGCACAAACATATGCCTTGCCAAAATGCCTTTCGTCTTGTGATTTCATATTCAAAACTGGGAAAAAAACAACTCAACCTTGCAGCTATTTCTAACTACATGTCAATCCAAGGCTTCAGCCCCTGTAGGAACCCTGGGGCAGAGACAGCCTTTGACCCCAAACTTGTGTGGGCACAAAGAAAAGCAAAGGAAAATCCTAAGAGGAATTACCACCATTTTACTTTACAGATGGGAAAACAAGAAAAAACAGTAGAGATAACTTACCCATGTCTGTACCCAAGTTCTCCCAAGGAAAACCTATTAGGCTGCATGATTCCTTTCACTTATCATCTGTCTATCTATCTATCTATGTATCTATCCATCCATCCATCCATCCATCCATCCAGGAAAAACTCCCCAAAACATGCACGTTCATTCCCTCTCTGACCTCTCCTTTTCTCAGACTGTCACCTCCGGGTATCTGGCCAGTTGCAAGCAAAGTTTTTTCCATGAGGGAACCCAAGATGGCTCTGTAATGACCAATTCACATTTCCCATTGTATGCCACCTTGCAGTAAGGAAGCATCTTCACGGTGATGTTGCCCACAGAGCTGCTGGGCAGGGGAGGGTGGGAAAAAGCGGGTCAAAGGTGGTATCTGGGACCAGCAGCTACAGAGGACTCTTATCAGCTTGCAGGGTCTTTTTTCCCCCATAATGATAGAGACAACTAACAATTGTGCCTTTTTGTTATCTGAATTGGTTTCCTTGATGAGCACATCCCTTCAAAACCCGCTGCAATGTTAATTTCGTAAATGATCAAAAAGCTTCTAAACTAAGAAAATGTTGTATGCTCAGGGAAAGAGGAAAAGGGTTCAGAGGAATTGGAAATAACTTGTTATTCTTCAAAAATCTGGGACATCCTCTAAATGCTGTTATTTTTAAGCAGTTTGTGTCTTATGCACATGGAGGTACATAAACAGTTGCAGAGCTAACAAGGTTGAATGACTCCAAAAAACCCCTTGTTTTGCCAGAGGCCTTGCAAAAATTTTAACAGGTTTCACATACTCTGTTCAGGCTATTTTAGCTGTTACTATATTACGCCTGTGCCTCAAGCAGACTCCAGTAAAGTTGGAGGGTTTTTTAACATGTATTTATGATGACCAGGGAAAATAAACTAATGTTGCCAATGGAAAATACAACCAAGACACAGCTTTCACCTCAGCTTACCTGAAGAGGCCCAAGTCAAAGATGTGCCATCATAAATACACCAAGAAGAGGGGATTTGGCACTTATGGCAGAACAGCAACTGTTCACCTGCACAGCAAGAGGGGATGCATTTTTTAAAAAAATCAGGGAAGGCGTTTGCAGGGCAATCTGCTGCACGGGAATACTTTCATCCTCTCAGGACCAAGATGGGCCTCCCTGTCAGTTCCACCTCTTCAAATCATGTTTGCAGCTCTGTCCCATTTCTTTGCCCCCAGACCTTCACAGAGATTTTGTTCACTTAAGTTTAATCTTGCCCATCATGCTCTTTTAGCTCATATTTAGCATTTTCAGCAGAGCAGGTTTGCAGATCTTGCTCCACTGCCCACCCCTGACTCTGATTTACCTGTAGTTTCCTACTTGCTAACCCAGAAGCGTCCCCCAGAAACAGCATGCTCAGCATGCACAAGGCAGCGTGAGGCACACATGCTCTGCACTGACTTTTCTGCCCATGGAGCACAGCAAGTGGAAAGCACGCTCAGGTCTGCTTTCTAAAGTGGAATGATATGCATCACTTTGGTTGCTATTAATATTTCATTAATTTAGCAGCTACAGTAGTTTTCCCTTGAGAGATCATTAATAAAATACCACCCAGATAAGGAAGCTAACAGGCAGTGACCAAACTACAAAACAAGTTTAATTACGTTAGTGTTAGACCTTTGCAAGTGCCAGGTTTAAATCGAAGAATTCCATAAAATAAAGCTTTGGTGATGATGAGGTCTATTGCTTCCTATGTCTTGGCACTTTAATTACTTCTCTGATTCCTCCCCCACTTCCTCTATTCTGTTTGGAAGAAGAATGATGTTAATGTAGATGTTAATGGAAGGTTGCTGGGAGGATTTGAGCAAAAATTCCCTGGCACAAATCATCAAGAGTGGAGTCACTTCACCAATATGCAAACCTCACCTTGAATTCAATGCTGCACAATGCTGCACAAAGTGGTAACTCTCTCATGGATTAACAAAAAGATGAGATTATTCAATTAGCTAAATTCTATTTAAATTCTTTTGAGAATAAAATATAAATTTTGTCAATAGCTAGTATATGAGCCTTAAAATAACCCAAGGAAAAAAAGGAGGAAATAACATTTTTGAGGTCTTCTAACAGAAATTACATGGCAACTAAGTAATTAACGAGCATGAGCTACACAAACCCCCTCCCAAAAAAAAAAAAAAAAACCACAAACAAAAAACTGGAGGAAAGGGATGAAACAGGAGGAAGAAGAAAACTTAATATTTTCTTTAAATATATGTATGTAGTGGCAGTGCTACACACAATGTCCAGTCCATAGGACATACCTGATCCTCCTGGCAGGCTTTGGACTATCACACATGCAAATACTGAGTTGTTCCCATGGATCCAATGAAGCGTTTACAGAAATGCTTCAACACCCTCCTGTTTATCTGCAGATAATTTTTTTCAAGTTTGCCCCCCCCCCCCTCCTCCGCATGCTCTTTCCAGCTGGGGACTTCTTTAATACAAATTAATTAATATTTATTTAATACAGAAGTACTTACATAACCTGTATTATTTCTATGGCTCTCCTACGGATATTTTCACACATCATTTTTTGGAGTTGTATCTTCTTTAGAATACCCGAAATTGCATGGGCCTTTGTCAAAAAACAAGCTATGCACTACCTGCATTTAAAAATTAATTCAGATAACAATGATTTGATCAGATCTAATAATGACTAAAGAAATGCATTTCTTACTTTTACACTGATTACTTTTAAAGTTAAATAGGAATTTTTGTAAGCATCCATTAAAGTACATGCCATGTGCATGTGTATGTGTGTGTGTGCGCACACTTGGATACATATGAAGTTTATTTTATAGACATTTCTATTGAAACTACAACAGAAATAAACATGTAATGTTGAGGCCAACTCATGCCTGCCTTCATTCCTGTACAAAAAAAAAAACCCAAAAAATAAAAGTGCATACACAGACGTGTATCTCTTAAAATTTCTTTCCTGTTGAAAGTGTTTTCAGTTCCAGCCTGGAATTAATTTACTGCACAGTAGGCCCTACCAAACTGAATTCTTTTTAAGCCTAGAAAAGGGAAAATCCAGTAAATTTGTTACATGGAGAAGCAGTTGTAAGGTAAGCACTTCTGCCAAGACAGAAAGTCAGTCAATAAGTGATTCTTTGATGGTGCACTAAAAAAGCTGAATCTTTAGTGACAGAATGGTGAAACCATTTTGAAAATGTACAGATTTAAAATAAGACAGCTAGAACAAAGAACAATAAGAGACTGACACATGAAATAAAGAAATTATTGTTGTAATCTGCTCTAATGCTTAGTGTGACTTTGATCATCTTCAATAACTCTTACAATGCACAGCAAAATCAGTTCCAAAACATTTTGCCTACAGGAACTTCTTTACAGTGCTCAAGATACATTTCCTGAGTCACACCAAAATGAACAAACAATTTAAACAAGATGGCAGGCAAACATGGCACCAACCAGGTGCACAAACACTGCAAGGAATCCTCTTTGCGAAAGTTACACTAAACTTCTGCATAACTAAAAGAAGACAACTATGGGGCTGCAAACTGATGAACCCCACCCAGAGAACCAACAGTCTAGATATAAATCCGGATGATGGTTAAGTGAACAACTTTCATAATGCCAAAGCTGTCAAAGCGCGAAGAAGCAAGGCTCTGTGTGCACAGGGGCCTGCAGGGAGCTGTGCTCTCCCAACAGGTGCCCAACACAGGGTTTCTGGTCACAGCTTTGGCCAGAATGGCTGATAAGTGCTGTGTCTGGTACCAGCAGAATCCTGGAGTATTGTGCCCAGTTTTAGTGACAAAGCCTGAATGAAATGAACTGAGTAAGGTTCCAAAATGAGCCAAAATGACTAGAAATCATGATGTATAGTGAAAGGCTTATGAATCTTCATCTATTTTCTTTTCTGAAATACCTCAATTTCAGAAAAGAAAGTGCTGACTTTATCACAATCAGCACATACCAACACAGGGAACAGACACTGGACAGGAAAAGGCTCTTCAGTCTAGCAAACAAATATCCTGGACATGACAACTAGGAGCATAGGAATTCAAGAAAGAATACTCCATGTGCTCTGAATGGGAAAGGGTACCAGCCAGCCCAGCAAATAGGCAGAGCTGAGGCAAAACTCCTTTGTGGAAGCCTCTCTTCAAAAAGCAGACAGGTCATTGCCAGAATACACAAATCAATGGCCACTTTTGGGCTGATCGTGTAAGAGATGTAACTATATAATTACATACCCTTTTCAGGCTTTACAATGACATGACCTTTGGAAAATGTGGGATCAGTTGAGGCTTAGTCCTCTAAGAGCCTGAGCATTTGAAATAAAATATGCAAATAATAACATGAAAATCTATGGGCCTATTCCTAGAGGCAAACGCTACCAGACTGGACTCATACTGTGAAGGGCAGGCTGAGTTTAGCACCTACACAGCCCCACACTATAATGGGCTGAGTTTTCAGCAGGGATCTGGTGGCATTTTCACCAAGGACTTCAGTGAAGAAAAATCCTGCCAGTATGCCACCAACACTAATTGGTTTAGAAAATCCTGCCCTAGGTGCATGAACATTCATTTGTTTCATCCCACTTTTACTACGTAATATGCCTTAAAACATTGCCTTGGGGAGCCTGAAAATGTATTAAAGTGATTACACAGAAATTCATGCAAATTGCTATGCTAATTTTGAAATTACTTAATTCTACAAACCGCCTGCAAGTTTTTAGTGTCCTGTTCTGAGCTAGCTCTTGAAACACTCCTTCAGAGGTGTGAAGAAGGAAAGGTGGAACAGCCCTGCCAGGCTGTCTGTTGCACAATGTCACAGAAGCACAAAAAGAAGGAAACCTCCATCTTCAAAGAAGCACCAAGCACTTCCAGGGGACAGTAAGCAGTATCTACTCATGAGGGTCCAGAAGTACTTGAGAAATTATGAGGAACAGTAAGGGATGCTGGGAGAAGAAGTACATAGGGCTCAGTGACCCTGCTGTCCTCACACAACCTCCCCCCAGTGCAGTGGCACAGTGTCTCAAACAGCAGCAATTTCTTTTTCTGCACCTCTTTCCATTAATGTCCTAATTCCTCTGGAAAACCAGGTTCACCATTTGCCTATTTGGACTGGAAGTCAGTGAATAACAAAAGTTTTTTCCTCTGCTTTCCTCAAACCAGGTTTCATAGCCAACTCCACAATAGCACCCAAGAAGCTTGTTAATATAATGCAATGAGATCTACCTGTACAAAATTTGTTGCCTTTTCTGATAGAAAATATTTCCTGTTTACACATCATAATTCTCACTCCCTGGACATCCTTTCAAAGGTTCCTCCTGGTTTCAGACAAGTTTGCTGTTAGCCATTGTTCATCCAAAGGTGGCCTGTTCTAGGAGAGCAGTGAAGCAGGATGGAAAGAGGATGAGAGTCCTTGCTGCAGCACAGAGAGGCCATGGAAATCCTAAGGGAATGCCACTCACTCAGAGGGGAGGG
Organism: Margarornis squamiger; assembly: GCA_035222235.1. Lineage (NCBI taxonomy): Eukaryota > Metazoa > Chordata > Aves > Passeriformes > Furnariidae > Margarornis > Margarornis squamiger. The sequence continues at coordinate 2,616,084 of JAWWTY010000002.1, forward strand.
AAAATGCTTAACTACTTTAAGGGAAGGAGGAGGAATGAATGAGGATACCCCAGTCTGCTGCAATCCTGAATGATTGGTCTTAATCAGTGGAAGAGGCTCCGCACTCAGCAGCTAGAGACCAGTGGACATAGTGATTCCCTTTGGCTGAATTTCTATAAAGCCCAGATTCTGACTAACAGTGGCTGAATGATAAATTCACCATTATCATTCATGACGATTACTTAGTCATGATTGCCTTGGTGAAAAAGACCTCAAGATTCTAAAAAGCATCTACATGCTTTGAACAAATGGGTTAAGAATAGAGCAGCAATATTGAGCAGCACATTAAAGCAGATGGGCACAGTGGAAAAAGCTTCCAGCCTTAATTAGTAAGAAAAACAGTGACCTGTTTTCAATTTAAAAAATATACACAGTAATAATTTACAGGACACAGAGCATACCATGGCCTAAGTAAACTCCAGGTCTGGATGACTGTGAACCACCAGTACACTGTGCTTTGCTAATGTTCAGAGTATGCTTTAAATATGCTAAATGTAACCCTAAAAAGATTCTAAAAGCCTTACATTAGCATAACCCAGATGATCTTTGTATATACAATTAGTGCAAGACAGGCAGAGATTCGCTGTCTTGGCCTAATTAAAAATGAATAGTGTAGCATACTGACCTAACAAAAGTAATTTTTTCATCTCAAGTTACTTGTTTAGTCCTTTTGCTGGAGCCAGCAAATAGTTGAAGTGAACTCCCTTTAATAGCCCATAGCTTTGGGATGCTAGATTTTCATCTCAATCTACATACTTGGCTAAAACTTTTCCTGTGTGTGTGTGTGTGTGTATATAGATATATATATTTATATATATACATAAAATTACTTCCAGTGGGGACAATCTTTAGGCCACTTATCAGATACCTTCTAGTGCCTGCAGCACTCAGGAAAGAGGAAGTCTTCCTCAGACAAGGATCACTACTTGTTTCATCCCAGAGGAGGCATAAATTATCCCTGGACCCCAAAGTGTCCAGGCATCCTTATAAATGGAAATCCAATTGCATGTGACTGTCAAAAGCAATTTATGACAAGTTATCTAGATGCAGTTTCTCCAGCCAGTGCAAATAAAAATCTTTAGTTATGGTGACCAAGCACAACTTTGTACTTATGCAATTCCTTCAACTTCAAATGTGCTAAATCTACTAGTCCATATGCTAGGAAAACCCCAAGAAACTTTTGTGAGTGTCCCATTTTCTCACTACGTGTTAACTACAGCAACAAGAGGAACTGCAAGGAAGCACCACAGAAGAACAATCAGTTTGCCTGTCCATTTCCCTAGATGCACAAAAAAATGGAGTGAGGATCACCTCTCAAGCTTCAGTTTAGCTTCAGATCTACCACATGGTCCCTAGCCACAGATACATGCCTTGTGTGGGGAAACCTCCCTTTGGAGGAACTGGACAAGGTGGTAAAATCAGGTCCCTAATTTGCCATGTTGACATTCCCCTTCTCTCCACAACTTTGTGCTGTCCCCAAACTATTCTTTTTATTGAATTATAAATCCATAAAGCTGAGAGAAAATCATTATCTAATTTATAGCTTTCTATTACCACAATTAAAATTTGTAACTATTTCATCTCCATTTCTCTTTTCCTCTACTTTTTCAACATGCAGCCATTCGCTCTCATGCTCATTACACTCTTGTGGTTTAAACCTCTGCCCTTACAAAACAGTTGGCATGGTTGTGTATTTTGTTTTTCTTAAACAGAGCCTCAGTGCAGAGGTACATCATGTTCATAGATGTCTTATTACACTCTGGTGCTTTGCATAACCTTTTTCAAGTTCCGCTCATTTGAAAGTCACTGTCTTCACTTGTATTAAATATCTAGTGATTCAAAGTAAAATACTGGGATGAATGCTGGCAGGCAACATTACAGAAAAACATGCTGTCACAAACTCATCATTAAATTGCTATTATATACAAGTCTGGTTAATCAAAAGCAAGTCACCAGTTCTTGCCAAGTGACTTCTTTGCCTTCGTGCTAAGAACAGTAAAAGCTCATGTTTACCATGTGTGTAATTCAGGTCTGGTTGTACTTGCTGACCTGCTCACAAGGTGTAACTTTTGTGTTGCAAATTAAGCTTTCAGGGATATTCTAAAACCAGATCTCAGGAATCTCACATATCAAAGCTAGCTGAGGATGAACTGTTCCCTTCACAGCTCAGAACTGTCAGACACAGAAATCACAGACAGCTATAATCTTCAACCCCTGGCACAGAAAACCACATTTTCAATTCCCACTAAAAGTACTACTTCTTGCCGGTATGCCAGAAATGTCTCTGGTAAATTACAGTGGCTTGCCTACCTTGAGCTGCTTTCTATTCTACTTTAAAATAATAACTTGCCAGGTTCCAATGGGAAAATAGCACCTTAAAGGGCTCATTCCTGCTCAACTAAGGCAAAATGCACATTGGATTCAGAACACCTGTAACATTTAGGTTCATATTCTACCTGGAGACATATGTATGGGTACCTTAGCTTTTTGTAGTTTCAAGCCTAAAAATCTAGGAGGCTCCCTTCATGGTGCATAAACATGCCCTTCAGTTCCACTTCACTTACACTCAAGCACCTTCCTATACTTATATAGTTTTACAAAGGCAGCTGATGCCACTTTCAGACTCAAACCCATACCTAATCCAACCTTACATGCATATATATAGGTCTCTAGTTTACTTAAAATTAGTCATCCAGATCTCAGCTTCTTGGGTATACCAAGACACTGGCACAGAGATACAGAAAACAAGAAGTCTGGCTCTTCCCACTGTGGTATGCAACTATTGCAAGCAGTGAGCAGATGCATCACCATCACAGGCAGTGACCAAGGGAACCAGGTGTTTACTGACCTTACACATTTTCCAGAGTCTGTTTTTGATATTTGTACATAAACCAGCAGCACTTGATATGAAATATAAAGACTAACCCAACACATGTGATGAGGAGTAGGAAAGGCAGATGCATTTTCTGCAAACGTCATCAACCCCCCTGCCCCCGCCAAGGAATGAACTGCTTTGAAGCAAGTGAGAAAGCTGGGGAGATTGGTGGAGATTTTTTTCCTTCTTTCTCCCTGACACAATGAGTTTGGTTTGGCTGGTTTGAATTTAACAGAACCCTCAATGAAGTACAAAACTGCTGTTCACACTAGGATTGCCTGATAAGTCATTAGGTTTAACATGTCATGAGCAGTAAGATGTAGACACAAACTACGAGCAAGAAGTACACTCCAAGGTGGCAGGGATGTCCATGCAGCATGACCATGCTGCATTAGCTCCAGCTGGCCTTGGAGGAACTCCCTGTCCTGATCTGTGCAGCCCTTGACTTTTGTGAGCGTGGGTTTGTGTGAGCTGTCCCTTCTCTGATCTGCTGTGGTTCAGCCTGTGCTCCAGAAGGTGCTGCTCTTGCCTGTGGCTCCTGTCTCAGCAGTACCCGGGGTCACCAATCTGACCGCCAGCAGCCACAAGTGTCCTTGGGCTGAAAGCGATCTCGAAAACTAAATGCCTGTGAAGAGTGAGAATTCCTGAAAAAGGCCCTTCTCTTTGCTTAGTGTTCTTGTTAAGTGGTATCTATTTCTGGACAGATTACAAACACCGAAAACAGTTGTTGCCACTTTCAAAAATAGTCCTGCAGGAAGGCTTAACTGTTCCCTGACCAGCAACAAATTGTAAATGCTATTCATAGATCAAAAAGGCTATCATTTAGCAGATCCTATAAAGGAATGAAGGGATCAGGAACATCTCCATGCAACACAACTTCAGAAGTTCTTTACCCCAACTAACCCTGAGTTTGTACCCAAGTAACTATCCCAGTGCTGGAGTCCTGGAATCAAATCCCAGCATATTACAATGCCATAACACCACTGCAGTAGTCCACCACTCACACTTTGTGTATTTATAACCCTGCAAAAACCGTAGAAAAACATCCTTGTGTTTGAAGCCCACAGGAACTTGCATTCACCCTGTATTTAACTTTGCAGCTCATTTAAGCTGTGCCTTTTTCACCAACCATTTGTTTGTATTCCCTGTTTACAAGCAGAAGGCATTATCTGCTTTAAAAACTAAGGCTTAGTGGAGCTGCACCACATCGCATTTAGCAAGGGCAGCATCCTGACTGATGGTTTGTATACACGTTGTGCTAGCACCATCTAAGGTATGAATTTAACGTGGTGCAATCAAACCAGAGCAGCATGTCTTGAGACAGTCTTACACAGGTATAAATGTAGTGTCTTACACTATATATTTGAGAAATGAGGAAAAGTTTTCATCTGGTAATTAAACCCCTCTCCTACTGAAATTTAAATGATCATACAAGCTTTATGCGATTACAGCTCAAATAATTTAAAAATTTTTCCAAGTCACACTGGTCACTGTGTTTTTTACTTCTTTCTTTGTGAAATTTTACTTCTGAGCTCAGGGTCAAGCACTCAGATCACATTTACAGCCAAGCTGCACACTGTGTACAGTTACACACACAAGTGCATCCGCCCAAGGTGAGAACTCAAAGGAAGCATCTCCCAGCCTCTCACTCCTGAAATTCCTGTTCGGCTCACATGGTGCCACTTGACCAAACAGTTAAACCCAATTCCCTTCAGCTTCTTGCGTGACCAACCTGAGCCTGTGTCTACAAGCAAACACTCCATCTTCTCTGCCCATCTGACTCTTCATGTTAAATATAAGGGAAGTGTATACACTGAGGGACTATTTAAAATATCTTTCCAGGAACAGTCTCAAACAAATGCTTCCCTTCCTATGATCAGATTTTAGAAAGGCTTTTTTGAACTATGGGGTACAGAAGCTTAGTCCTGTCTAATACCAAGGAAGGCACAGCTTCGTGGCATGTGGAGTGGCTGGCATTGTGCAGGTGCCACATCCATTCCTAGACACATCCCACCCATACGCACCCACCCCAGCCCCACACAGCACCCAGAAACCTGGGGGAAGCAGCTTCCTCACAAGAGAAATTATGAAAAAGTTAGCAGCAACTGTCAACAAAAAGTGATGGGGACACCAGGTAGCTCTAGGGCACTCCAGCTTTGGAAGCTTCAGGTAGACACCCTTTCTGAGTAGAACTTTATCTTGCATGTCATATAGCTATAGTTTTCAGAAATAATATATACAGAAAAGGGGAAGTACTGCATATAAAGCATATGTATGTTTTTAATACATACACATCTTTTAATTTAAGTATGACCAGTAACAAGAAAAACTGTAAAGCAAACCCCATGGCTTTAGGCTCTCTGTGTGTAGGCACATGTGCACAAACCTTTCTTTTAGGCAAATGCTCATCTGACTTGATTCATGCTGTAATAATGCGCAATTTTCGGGGAGCAAAGCACTGAAGGATGTGATGTTGCATAAGGAAATCCCTCATCTTCATTTTAGATCATTGTTTTGTCATGGGAAATGTAAAACCATTTAAAAATTAAAATGTATCATAGACTGATTATGAAAGGTCTCACCCAAAACCAATGAAAGAGGCCAATTAATTTAATTTTGTTTTGGCTTTATCTTAGATGTGTCACTTTGATTCAGGACAAACTGCCTTGCCACAAACAAAGGACCAGAGGGTAAGTTGTGTGCAGAGGGAGCAGACGGGGCAATGGTGGTGCTACCAGCCCAGCCCAGGTCTCATGGAAGGAAGTTCCAACTGCATTTGAGCCATTCGTAGGCAAGACTTGCTGGTAAGTGAGGAGGTTCCTGACACAAAACCTGACCCAGCTCAAACGGGTTTCTCTACAGGAAATCAACTGTAAGTGCAGCAACCTGTAAGGTAAAGAGCTCCTACGTATGCCAGGACACAGTCCCAAAGACTGCTGGAACATAAAGAACTCTATACAGAGCAGGGGGAAGTTTAAAGTAAAGGATGCAAAAAATCTTGAAAGTGAGGAAGTCCTTCGAACACCGGAATGCTGTAGGCAACCAGATACAGCTTTACTACACTAAACACAGAAATGGTCTAAAAGTGTGTCTGCCTAAGACAGTATTAGAAGAAAATCAAATCTGTGACCACAAAATGCTTCCTCCATTCTCTATATCCACACAATGCCAGGCCAGAAGCATGAAAGCAGTCTGCTTTATATTCCTGAATGCAAGGTGAAAAGCAAGTTCCTCTTGAACATGAATTCTGTAATCAGTAATGATAATGAAATATTGAGGTGGGGCTCATTCCTTATTCTAGAAACACTGTCAGGGACCGTCACTGCCTTCCTCCTGCCAAAGGCAGGACATTGTCCCATTCCAGAAGCTCACAAGTGGACAGCAGTGAGAAATTACCTTTTTAGAGCACAGGATAAAAGAGAAAGGAATCTCTCTGCCAATGGAAGGATAGTGCTACAGGCGTCTGAAACTGTAACACAAGCAAGTGAATTCAATTTCTTCTGAGCAACTTCAGTGCTATTCTGGGACAGAACAAACTGCTCAGTGGTGGTGACATGCAGGAAATTATTTTCATGGCAGTAATCTGAGCAGAATATCTCAGTAAGGATGCTACTTTTGTCCCTCTTTTGAACATAAATCTGTATTCTGAGATACCAGCATGAAAATACATTAGGTGGGGCCACAGGACAATACCAGACTGAACTAGTTTTGAGCTATTTAACAAAGCAGTATTTTTTTTTCCTTTGGTAATTGAGGAAGCTTTTGTATACTGCTGCATATTTTGAAGACAACTCTTATAGACATGTGCAACTTAATGGCTCTGCAGAAATAAGCACGGCAAAATGAATCCAGGAGTACCATAAAGGAAACATATGACTGTCATTAAGTACTTGCCCTACAGGAGGGTGGGCAGGGCTCATGTGAGGCTGGTACCCATGTTTGCTTAAGTACCTTGCAGGAAAATTGCTTTTAGTCACTTATAGGCTAAATTTATTCTACTGGCTGAACAAGGCTGGAAAGCATAATGCACAATAAAGAGGTGCAACTCAACAGAGGTCATACCAGAATGGGGTGCTTGTACCCACAGCCACATCTGCAGAGCCTCAGGCCAGTGTCAGCTGTCTGGAAGATTTTCCCTGACACATTTGATTGCAACCCTCTGCAGCATTTTTGACTGCAGGTGAGATGAAACGTCACAGCACTCTGAAGTGGCTATGAGCATATATTCAAGCTTATTGAGCCATAAATCCAGGAAGCAATGTGTTCAGGTGATTTCCAGGTTCACCTAAGTTTTATGAAACCTATTTTTTAGCCAAACAACTGCAAATGAGCAATGCCTGATCACATTTTATTACATTTTCCCTTATTATGCCTCAGTGGTAAATTGGTCTTGCCAATCAGCGTTGCAGTATCGGAGAGACTGTAACAGACAGTCACCAAAGGATAGAGATAGGAGATTCTACTGTCTCTGAAAAATAGGCTCCTTTTTATTTTTCAGTCCAGCTTAGAGTCCTGATTAAAATAAAAAACCAGTACAATTATCAATTAAAAGAGTGGAGAAGCAGGTATGCCTGTCAAAACTAGCAGCCATACTACAGGAATAAATCAAAGTAACAGCAGCACTAAGAAAGGAGCAGTTTACATTCAATGTTTGGTACCAAGTATTGTTGACATTCATGTTTTACAGTGATGCTATTAAGCATATTTACATCATACTAATGAGGAAAGCAGACCATCAAGCATTTTTCTCTTCCAATTACATTCAGCATCGACATTAATACTTGATATATTATTTTACAATTACCCTGTATGACAGAAGAGTATCCACCCATGGAAATACCCATGTTTTCATGATGTGATTAATGGAGAGTAACTTTATAAAGTTTTCAAAAGCTGATGAAGAAAACTGGAGGCTAAAAGCAAAGGTGTTTATATTTTCTTCCTACAGATTTTGGGTAATAGTGTTGTAAGCATAACTGACCAAGGAAACTGTCAGAGGAATATGCCTTTTATTTCCATTTCTTTGAGATTATCATGGGGTCACCCACTTTGCCACTTGTGATTTCTGTGGGTCTGCTTAATGAATACCAGAAACCCATTGTCATGTCCTCCTTCACTCTCACACATTACTTATGAGTTGGCAGGCATAGTTAACCATTCGGAAAGCAGGCTTAGTGTGAGGTTAGCAGCTCATTAAATGCTGTTCCTCAGAACTAATAAACTCATGTTATCTGAATTCTACATTGCAAGTGACTGGCAAAGCTCAGACTTCCCTGTTGCATTCCCTGGCCATCACACAGCACGGTGAACTACAGTAATTAACATGAAAACGCATGCTAATTCTGTTGATATTTGATATAGAGCAGTGTTGCCTCAAAGTGGTTGTCAAAACCATGTTTGCTGATAATAAACAGTTTCTATGCGAGTGAACATGGCAGCCTGCAGCCTTGGTGTTTATCATATTACATTGTTAGGGGCTCTCAACTCTGAATATCCATGGTGGGAAATTGAGCCATAATTTTTGGATGCTAACAGTAGACGATGTCATTGCATTTTGGTGGAAGTTTAGGTTGCATGAGAAATAAAATCTAGACAAGCAACCCTTTTCTTAAAGCAGCAACTGAAAGGAAGTGCTTAAAAGGGCACATTTAGGCATCAAAGTAACAGACATATTCAAACAACTGTATATTTGAAAGGTTTAGAAACAAATAAAACACTCTAGGACCTAATACTGCAAATGTTTATACACGTTTCTCTAATTGGGAAATTAGTAATTTACTAATTTACTAATTATTATTTTATGTCAGTGTTTCACTTTCAGCACTTGAGTTTTCTACACCCCAGGCCCACAGCCTGTTGAAATATTCCAAAGCAAATAAAACAAAACAAAAGTACGCTAGTTACTCTGGGGATAGGTCTATGCCCTGTGTACAAATCAAAGGTCCACCTTCTTCCAGCTTGTATTTGCTAAATGTTCCAAAGAGATTCAGTATTGTTTTCGGCAAACTACAAGAAGAATGAACATATTTGATGCCTGAAACATCTATTTGGGTCAGAGCCACCAAGGAGAAGGATAGCACACAGATCTGCAGGTCAGAAGATGATCAGAAATGAAGAGTTCCCAAAAGAGGGCATTTGACCTCTCTAGGACATTTGACAGAACAAAGTCAGGGAGGAGCTGCTGACTACCCTGATATCCTCTAAACACACACTGAACATACACATACAGTGAGGTTTGATCTGTTTGTGTCAGTCATCCAATGAGAGCAGAATTGGCACAGCAACAGAGGAGCAGAAGGCAGCACAGACCTTGAAAAGCTTGAAAGAAAACTCACGAAAGGCACAAAGTCTGCCATCCATTTTATGTGCTTCATCAGTTCACTGACTTTTGTGTACAATCTTCTTCACCCGGGCCCTGAAAGGAGCTCAAATATTATTCTTTACCAATAGCCAAACAGTTATTAAAATTAGGAAATTGAAGTTTTTCATAAAGCAGGCACCCCAGGAAGTCTATCCTATCCCATCTCATTATTCTCCCTGATCCTCAATAACTAGTCCTGAACACAGTGCTGCTTTGCAGAGCTTATTGCTCTGGTGTCACCCCAAAGCAACCAGCCTATGGCTTTCAGGTGCTCTGTGATTTTCAGTTGTAATAAAAGAGTCCTTTCTGGTATTCTTGTGTTGCTAAGGAATACTCAGTTCTTATCCCAGCCTGAAGTTTCATGCCACAATCATATATTCCCTTGGACGAATACATTAATTAAAATGTCACTGTGCCATTTCTTTCTGCATGATACATGGTTTTCATTTTAAGAATGCAGCAACAAGGTGGAAGAAATGCATAAGTGGTCTGTGGGAAGATAAGAGCATTACTAATTACATCTTCCACCTGCCTGCAATCCTGTGATACTACTGAAATGTAAGTGTGAGATCCAACACAAGCAACAGGCTGCAAATGCCCAGCACTGCTCAGCTCCCCCTGTTCCAGTAGAACCAATTTGGATGACTTTAATAGTTGTTCATGGCTTTCAGCTCTCAGTCACGAGGCTTGGACAGAAGACAAAGATTGATTTAATGGAGAATGAATGTAATGCTCTGCAAGTAGCTTAGATTGCACCAATTAATCAATTACCCAAGTACATTCCACTTTAATACATTCATTACTATTCTAATCTTTAATCAGCTGCTTGTTCCACATACTATGAGGTTCCTGCACTTGTCTGTAAAGAACAATATCCACTTTGCAAAGGAAAACACTACTTCCAGTGCCAAACATGAAAAATCGGAATTGTGTTTGCCACTGTACAATGTGAACAATCCTGTAACTAACAACTTACAGGCCATGCTGGCACTTGTTGTGGCTTTGTTTGATACACCCGTTAAAAATATTTATTGAAGATTAGTAGCAGACACTGATCTGAAGAATGTTTTTACCTTCATGTCCCAGCTTGGCACATGCAACTGAAACTGATACAAGCAGCTACTGAATTTCCTAGAGTCAGAAGTCTTTCAAGCTGTGATTTATTTTTATGTTTTTAAAAGAAGGAATAAAGTTTGCAAACTGTTTGCAGCACCACCGAGCCTTTAGTTGTATTGCTTCCTTCTCTCCCCCTTCTTCTAGTTCTAGTGCAGGGCAACTCCATATCCAGAGGATATGGCCCCTTTAAACCTGGAAAACCTCTTCCTTGGCTTTAATGGGTGTCAGAGCATGTCCACAACACTATGTTTTAATTTTGTGATTCAATTAATCTATAAAATGAGCGACCTGTATGTGACTTCTATGTCTATCAGTCCCCTTTGCCCACATAGGAATTTTATCTATTTGTTCCCATATAGGAGAGTTTCTGCCAGAAAGTACTCTGAACCCTCAGCACCAGTCAGGAGCTCAGAAAGGTCTCTCTGTAAGACCCCATCTCCATCAGTGTGCCACGAAGGAGTCCTGGTGACCAGAGGGTGGGGTGGGGGAGGAATTGAAAAGATTGAAGGTAAAAGTGGATCAAAAATTACCTGCATTAGTGAAAAAAATGTGCTTGTTGATAACAAGCATAGTGCTAGATGGGTGTACATATTTCACAATCAGGCCTTTCATCAAGAGCCAGAGGATTTATTCTTCAGGCATGAGAGATGGAACAGCTTAAAATGGTCAGTGACCACAGAAAGGATTAGCACATTATTATCTCTTTAATCCACAACATTTACTTTTTCAGGATTTATTGGAGCTAATACAAAAGTGATTAGTGTTCTGGTTTTGCTGAAGTAAGAGGTTGTTTACAACTCCATTCCCACACATGGCCTGTAATAAACAGACAGTACTGGCTGAAAAGTGGCCAGCAACAGAAAATTTCATCATCTACACTGTATTCATAGAAATAGAAATTATTTGTGCCAATAAGCCAAATAAGTCCCAATAAGGGCCTTCTAAAAGTAAAGTATGTTACATTATCCCACCCTGCAAGTACACGATGAAAGATGGTGTGGAAAGTTCTTCAGCTTTCTAGCCTTTGCTAGATGTGCTATTTTTACAAATGTGGGATATGCCAGGCCCCAGCATTCCAGGATCTCAGTCAGCCCCTGAGACATCATGACTAAAAAATGCTGAGATGTTAAAAATAACATTATTTTTGGTATGTGCAGTCCAGCTTATGAGAATTCAGGAATTATATTTTTCACTTTTGTTCCACACTTGGGATGGCTGGAAATAGATTTATTTGTTTTTAAATAGAAGGTGAAATTCTCAGGCCATCACAAAAACTTGAGCACCTAAGGTTTCCAGAAGAATCCTCAAACTGACTTTCACAATTTAAGATGTTCAGTCTCTGTTTTTCAGAATGGCACGGGAACCTGAGACTTCAAGATTGTGTCATGCCCTTTCCAAATTGGACTTGTGTTCCTAGAATGCATACCATTTTAAAAGGTACTTAGATGGCTAACTCCTACTAATTTGAGTTAGATGCTTCTCTGTTTTTAAATATGTGGCCATCACCACCCTTTGAAAAATAGGGCTTATTATTTTAGATCTTTGGCTTTTGAAAGTCATACTTGAAATACTGCCATATTAGCAAAAGAGCAGAACAAAACTGGTAAGCTGAAGGGATCAACAGACAGACACGCACAAATAACTAACAAACAAAAAAACTTACTTTTTCCCATCCTCTTCCTTACACTGATTAAGTATGTTTCTGTATTTGGAGCAGATTTGAAGAAGTACAATTTGTTACACATTAGTAAATTTTTAGCTTTTCAAAGGCAGAGACATAGGAATTCCCTTCAGTCTTGCAAAGAGCATGAAGCTGTACAAGGCAAATAGCACAGCTTACCCCTACCAACCCTAGACTGCGATAGCTTTGTCTTGCAGTCCTCTTTGGTCTGTTACAGGACACAAGCAAGCATACACACACAGCATCTAGGCCAGATTCTTATTCCACTTGGTATTTGAAAACATACCCCAGGCCTTATGGTATTTGCAATGAATATCTCTACTAAATCTCTCCAGCATATAAATGTTCCTTTCTGAAGAAAGATGCTAAAATCGAAGGAGAAGAAATTTAACTGTGGGTTGATTCTGTCAGTTCATTCACCATGAGGCTGAAAGAAAAACAGACAGGCTTGTGAGAGTTTTCTTTTTGTCCACAGTTTGAACTGCAGATCAAACATGAATTGCTACAGAAGTCTGAAGCAGATTAGGATTTCAGAATGTCTGTTTTCATTTAAAGGTTACACCTGTATTGCAATCACAGTATCTAAAGTTGTGGGCTGGCTTCAGACCACTGAGATCTTCCACTGTGAATAGTGTGACTTTGGTAGCAGAGAGAACATTTTTGGCCTGCAGCCCAAATATTTACTTAGTGTCTGTGGAAGCCTTTGTGGCCTATGCTGGGTTCCCTCACTCCACCGCCAAAGGCAGCTGAGTCAGGCAGTCAGCTGGGGTTTCAGTTCCTGGCTTCTGCAGTGCAGACCTGCACTTCAGCACTTGGGCACTCCAGGCAGAGCACACAAACACCTTGCACCCTCAGGCTGCAGAATTTACTAAATTCTTCACATGCTGAGATTGCCACTCTCATCTTTCCCTTGGCCCGGTGTGAGAACCTAAAGGGTTGCCCCTTGAGCTGGGCATCTGCCAGTTCACCCCACTCTACAGAGCCAGCAGAGGGGCCAGGGAAATGCTGGAGCTGTTCCTGTAAAGTTACAAAGGATTTCAACTATACTTAAATTAATTGTTACTCTCCTTCCATTCCTTGTATTAATTTCATACTTGCCTCTCAGTTTCCATTCGGGTTGCTTCTTGTAGAGTGAGCCTTTTAAGACAGTACTGAAAAAGCTCCCACAAGGATTTAGGTAATAGACTTCCCAATCACATGACAGACAGGTGGAAAACATGAGAGAAAAACAGTCAGTAGCTGCTTGCTATCTCACCCCCTCTGAACTGCAAAAATTTCTTGGGGAGCTGTGAATTACTCCCCCATTGATCTTGCTACATTATTTTGAAGAGGCTCGTGCCTGTGCTACTTGGTTGCCTGCTTTGTTTGCCTTATCAGTTTGCTGGGTGATGTATAATTAAAAAAGCCCTGTTTTATCACCTCACTCACAGATCTCTTTAGATAATACAGCAAGTGTGATAGCAAAAAAACCCCACAATATAAACTTCAACCACTGCAGCTTCCTTGTGCATTTATTGAAACTCTCCATTCTGGGATGTGTGTCTCTCATCAGGAATGCGTCTGTGCTACAAAGGCCAGTATTTGTTTCCTGGTGACATCTGTGAGCTTGTTGGGAGGCTGGACAATCCTCCACAACCACTCAGCATCCACCGTTCCTTACAAAACCTCCTGGGAGGCACTTGGCATGTGGACATACTCCTGGAGATGGTGATTGCAGATTAGACAATACATTTCTAATCGCTGGGCAGATATTCCACAAATGTTGTCACAGAGAACAAGCACTGCACCTCCCCTCGCATACACACTGCCCATGATCCCCAGCCACAGCTGCCGACTGCTCCAGCAACCTGGAGTCCTTTCTCCTCTCACCTCTTCTCCAGAGTCTCAATATATGTGACACATTTGACGCCACCTCTGTTCTCCCTAACACATCCTTTTTTTGTCTATCACTAAATCCTCAGCTGCTGTCCAGGACCACAGCATATCTCCTTTAAGAAGCAATTTCACCCTTCTCTGTTTCCTTCTGAATTCCACTGTATGACTACTTCCCGAGGTCACCACTCAAAACAATCCTTTTTTCTTCTCCCCTCCATCTCATGTCTCCTCATCACATCAAATAAAAGCAAATGTTATTCACTTTCAGGACCTTCCAGAACCTATCATTCTCTCATACACTATTTATGCCTTCTCCCACCTTCAGTAGGCCTGTCATGCCACCTTTCATCAAACGCAAGATACATTTTTAAACATCTTTTGTTCTTTCTTCTATGCTGTATCTCAAAGATGCGCACATCCAGCAAGTTATTTCATTGACCTTTCAAATCCTTCCCCTCAAACCCTCTTCAAACAGAAACGAAACTTGGCTGTCTTGGGAGCTATGGATGTGCAGAACTGATGCTCCATGAGAAGCTGCTCTGCCACCTTGTGTCTGCTTTACCTATCTCCTTAGTGGTCTCCTGTCTTAATCACACTGAGGTATTTAGCACAGGGGCTATTTTTTTCACTCTCCTCCTATAAGTTTCTGAGCTGCTACTGGGAAGTGCAGCTTACAGACGAGTCTGCTGTAAAGTGATAACCCTTCGGTTCTAGAAAAGAGTAGCTCAGGTCTACCCATGACCATTTACAAAAGTTTGTCTTTACTTGCAAAATCCTTACTTAAAACAGGAACACTGTCCCGAATTTAGAAATGCCTATGCAGAAACAGTTTTCTCAATGGCTAAGAGAAAGCTCAAGGTTTATTGAGCAAATTTTGCTGTTGCTGCTTAACAATGTCTCATCATCTAAACTTTAGAAATAAGTCCACTAATCCTATGTAAAAAGCAGGCAAACCGCATTCCTGTAATCCATTTAAAGCTTGTAGAACTTATACGTCACCAGTTATCACAGCTCAAATGCTGAGCGACAATTTATGAACCACCAACTCAAGAACCTATAGCAATCATCTCCCTTATCCTACCTTCCATAAGAAATAAAGGCAAACCATGACACTCACTGCAGTCTCAGTAAGCGAGGATGAAGGGTTAGGCTTCAACTCCTTTTGACACTGTCAGTGGAGCAGAAATTTGGTCACTAGTTTGGGCACTTAAGATTAGCTCTAGGTGGCTCAGATAAAAAGGGCCTGTTGGCTTCACGGCTGAAAGAACTCTGGTATATGGTACAAAGAGACATCAAGCTCAGCCAAAGCTGAAAGACATTGTCTGAGAATGGAAAGAAACCTTTGCTTAAGGGCTCTTAACTGTTCTTGTTTGGCTTGGAGGGCATTAGGCGGGATGACAGAGAAGTAGTTCTGTAAGCCTTTCATTTCTTCTCCCTTCTCCAGAAGAAGAACCACCAGGGAGCAAAAGGATTAAATAGCCTTTCTCAAACAGCTGTCTTGCAGAAAGAAGGCTGCCACTAAGGTATTTAAGAAATGGTAGTAACACTTCAAGGACAAAAATAGGGGCAAAGTTAGGAAGCCACCCCAGCAATACAGTCAGCTGGGCAAAAGACAGCTTTTCCCCTAAGCTATTATATTGCTCTTGGCTATACCAGTAGCAAATAAATAAGAAAGGCCTATTCTTCACACACAGCTTGTGTTGGTTTAACTGAAATCAGTTTTGAAGTCAAGTCAGTTCAGCAGGTATGAAATCCCAAGAGAGTGTACTTAACTTAGTGCACAGACATCAATTTAGCTCATCTGAGTTACTGAAGTAGGCTAAATCAATACAAGGCACTTGTAAGTGGATTTAAAAGAACATTCGTGTGGGGTTTGTTTCAATTTAACATGTTAAGGAGCAACTTTATTTAAAACCAAATAAGGTTTCTTTGCTGGCTATCCTTAAACCCTACATTACAACTCTAACTATCCACATAAGAAAACACAGAGCAAAGTAGCCCATCCATGTATTTTGGAGCAGGCTACCCTGAGTCTTGCATCAGATCCCACAGAAGATGGATGTGAAACTAGCCATCAGAATCTCGTATCATAAACATCCTATTGTTGGGTCAGTGAAACCACTGTCATGCAATGCCAAAATCATGTGCCAATGCCAAGGGAGAGCCAGCAACCTCCTCCAGTAACCTCTGAGATGTTGCAAACGGCATAGCTTCCGTCTTCGAAGTTCGCCTGTGCTGAGTCAGAAGCAGCAAGGAAGCCTTCTCATGCTGCTTGCGGATGGATGTCAGACTTGGTTTGGATACCAACAATATGCAGGCATGAAATGGTTTTGAAATGGCCCTGTAAAGCATAGGTAAACAATCCCTCTACCTGGCTGCAGGCCAGTGCTTGCCAGGTGACACAGCCCTGACCTGCCCACACAGCTGTCACTGTGCCATGTAGCAGGCAAACTCACCACCCCACTGGAAATAGGAAAGGAAGCTGCAACTGCATTTGTTCAAGTCTCCCCTCCACTGCATAAAATCACATCTGGGCCCTGTGAAGGTTGTAAAAGGATTCCATATACTATAATGCTTATCTGAACTCAACCAGACTGAAGTTAGCCAGTCCCTTCCAGCCCTCCCTTTCTCAGCAACAGGACAATATTTCCATGTCCCAGTTTCTTTCCTAGGTCTGGCACAGTAAGGTAATCTATCACAACATGTCTCCATACAGAGAAATTTTATCTCTCTCCAGAAACAGCCAACCAAACAAACAAAAAACCAAAACCCCCCACAAAAACCAAACCAACCAACCAACCAAACAAAAAACCAAACAACATGGAGGGCAGCTGTCTCCAGAGAAGATGCAAGGAAGAAGAACAGTTATTAAATGGGGATGTTGAAGGATATATGCCCAGGTGGCAGGTGCCTCACATGGCCCTCCTGCTGTGACAAGCAAGACATAATCTGTCCCACACAGATATCATGGGATAGAAAGTTCCTTGGGCAGAGAAGCACACAGGCAGCACTGCCACTTCTTCCTCAGAAGCAAAGCAGTGAGGTTGGTTAAGTCCCCTGACAAAGGAGTGACTGCAATTTATGTTTTTTCTATTTATACTAGAGGCTAAATTAACAGATTAATATTTACTTCCAGCCACTTCTACCAGCCTGAAGGGGAAATGGAACAGAATGAGGTCAGCAAAGGTCACAGCTCATTCAACCCATCAGTATCATCAAATTTGCTCAGCAGAGCTTTGGTTACTTTTCCAAACTTCAAGGGTGGTTTGTGGCAAGACATTTTTTTTAGAAAGGGAAGAAAAAAAGGCTAAAACTAAGGCCATGTTAACATATTAATAAATCTCTCAACTAGCAAAACTATTATCCTTATTTGGGAAGCAGAATGCTTCTGAATCAAACTCACTCAGTTCTGAACATCTACAAGTCTTTCTCCTGGATGAAATGGGGGCTGAAGTGAGATTTATGGAGCTCACACAGGGCTAACTGCACAGCCCATGGGATTAAGCTGTTATGCATTCACAGCCATTAAAATATCCCTCTCAGCTCTTCTTTGACACACAAAGAGGAGGACACTGCCCCTGCAACCTCACCCTATGCATATTTTAGCTTGATGCCTGCTTTTAAGACATCAGGTCTCACTTAAAGATCAGTGCTCTCTAAAGCAGAAGAGCCTTTGAGTTCAACCATCTCTGAAGTGTTTCACGATGGTCACCTTCACCTGACAGCAGCTCTATAGTGCACACCTGTATCAGCAGGTGAGAGGGACCGCCTGAAGCACGGTTACCACGAGTAATATCTTGTAACTCAGCATGACTAAAGAAATCCACAGCCATGAGGCCAAAATAGCATCATTTAAGAACTTCCACATGCCCTGTGTAGGCAAAGAAAATTAAGAAAACACACAAGTCCTGATCCACCCAGTTCATTTTGTACTTGGAGGATGCAGAACAATGATCCCTTCCACCTTCAACTGCCTTTGCTGCTCCCCCGACACAGCCTCCGAGGGGGTCTCAGACAGCCATGCTGACAGCCCGAGCCATCAGCACTGTCCAGCCTGGCTGCTTCACCTGTGAGTTACTGTGAGCAAACACCAGCCAGGGGCAACCCTTGGTGAGGAGGCTCTGACATCCAACTGAATAGCAGCATATGCTTCCAGTTAAAGAAATAAGTAAACAGTGCTTTGGTCACAGAATTATGGGATATCTGCCCAAACACACAACCCGCCCAAAAAACTCTAAAAACCCAACAACAACAGAATCTCTTCTCTTCAGCACAGTAAACAGAGGTGTCTTTGATGCTGCCCTTCCTCCTGTGCTCCCAACATCAAGAATCCCAGTGGTTTCAAACCCAAAGCACATGGCTCTGGTATTTCTGACTGGCAGAAGCAGAAGTCAGCTCCCACAGGAACTTCAATGTGAGCACAGCATTTGCACAATGCTTGGATGGATGGATGCGTGTGCTCTCACTTCCAAGCCTTAAAGAAATGAGAGTACATCTATTAAAGTTTCACCAAGGAGAAAAGGAAAAAAAAAAGTAAAGAAAAAAGGCAAAGCAGAGGGGTTTCAGAGAAGACAGCCCCTTGAGCGCTTTCCAAACATCAAAGAAAAAGGCCTCCAGCATGTTCTCCTCATCTGATACCTTTGTTCCCCCACTCCACGCCTGCAGGCACATTCCCAGTGATGCACAAAAGGCTCCTACAGGCCATGGACAGCTCCCTGTCCAGAGGCATTACCTGCCTCCTGCTCTGATTACCTCACACTGGCACTTCAGACCAATCACAGCTCATTTTATGTGGCTGAAGCCAGGTAGGACTGAGCTGGGGAGTCTGGAGTCCCAGGGAAACCCAACAGGTCTGTATCAGATGCCCTCCTGTGCAGCCTGTCTGCTCCTCCATCCTTAATGCAGGTATAGTCCAGGGGAGCGCTTCTGCTCCTCTGTTAGTTGTGGGGCACATGCTTGGATGTTTCACACCTCCTTACCTCGATTCACATGCTGGTTTCCCTTTACAGGGCTGCATTTCTATTTTTATATTTCCTTCAAGGTTACCTTTCCCTGCCCATCTGTGGTTTGCCTCAGTAGTTTTTCAGAGATGTAGGGCAGGTGCCAATGTGTTTCAATGTTTACAAAGCACACTCAGAAACACAGCATACCCAGCTGCCTGGAACTGCTGCCCTTGGATGCATCCCAGTCAGCATGTCCACTGCCATGGGGCACGGAGAGGGAAGCAAATGAGACAGGTCAGAAAGGGTCTCTGGAGACAATTGTAATTGTCAATCCCTTTTACCTTCTCCATAAAAAAGCTCGTGACAGTAAACTCCTTGCTCCCCACCAGGGACTGCTGTTATCTGTGTGCCAATTCAGAAGCTAACGAGATTTCCTCACCCTGGAAACCGCAGGCAGGACCTGTCAGTGTAGCTCCGCAGATGGGTTCAATCTGTTGGAACTCCTTTCATACACTAACACAAAACACTGTCCTCATAACAGCAGCATTTCCCTTTCACATCCCAGTGGACAAAGCTTGTGTGATCAAACTCAGTTTCAGATAATCTCTTAATGACCTGATGGCCCTGCACTGCTGCACATCTCCAGGCTGCTGCAGACCCACTCAAGTTACAATGACCCTGTGCTGGTTTTGATGAAACCAGTCCCTGTGCTGGCCAGGCTGACACTTTGTGACACTGCAAGACACAGGCTCATGTGCTGACAAAGAACAAGGAGGCTGGGATGGAGCTGGTCAAGCGGAAGGTGGGAGCACTTGCCTCTGTCAGCCTGGAGGCAGTGAAGGCTACATGATCGTGTGCTGAGTGTTTGGGGGGCTGCTCTGCCTCCTCTGTCTGCAGGGGCTTTCCTGGAGCTACATAGAGCAAATGAAAGTTTTTGGTTCATTGCCTCTCAAGTCCCTCCATATAGAGTTTCTAGGGAATTTCTCTTTGCAGCAAATGACATGAAAATGAACAGGCATGAAAATATCCTAGGAACACCAATTATTTCCACTATGTAAACCTAGGTCTGATTCAGCCTTCTTTGAACTCAGTGGGACTTTTCTGTTTGCAATGAATGATGTTCTAAACCCCAACTCATAATTTCTGTAGGCTGGCAAGAAAAGCTCAGATAAGGAGCTCACTCTTGGATTTGTGTTTAAATCCAGATATGTAAGCACATACTGACTTGTAGGCATATACAGCCCTCCAGACCTATGTGCAAGGCCACTGAGATGCCTCTGCTGAACGTTAAATTAAGGCACTGACCTTGACACCTGATTCCCAGAGTTTCATGCCATTTTGAGTCCTAGATGTCAGCAGCCCCACACTGTGGGAGGCTGGTCCCTCTGCCCCAACAGTGGCCTAAAGCTCATGTCCACACTGCAGACAGTGGCAACTGGACTATCTAACTCAGTAATTTGCCTTTTGCTGGGGAGTGCTGATAGACTGCATTCCCCACATAGCACAAGACTTTAATTACTTCATAAAAGCACAAAATTCCTTGTCAGCTGTAGTCTGTCAAAGGAAATAAGAAAATCAATGAATTCAGAAGACTGTATAGAGAAAGAGGGGGAAAAATATTTTCAAAAACTCCACCCCAAACAATAAACACTGAAATTACAACATTTCTTTCATTCACCTGAACTAAAGGAGATATACAAATGGTGTAGCAAAGTTTTTAATTACTAAAACACCCAGTCAAGGTGAAACAATCCAGCTCACTCTTTCTTCCCCAGGCAGGCTGGAATATATTTTCTCGGCAGTGCTGTCACTATAAACTGTATCACCCTTCCCAACTGCAACACTTATTTCATTTTACTTAAGTTACAGTGGAGCTCAACACAGATATGTCTGCCAAAGTTGGATGTTTTGATATGTCACCCATTGCTGACCCGTGTGATTGAAATGGAGAGATTACTCTGTTCAGATGTTTAACTCTGCAAAGCATGTGGCCAGAGAAATCCCTGTGCTGCTAAAGCTCTTGAGTCACAGAAGTCAGGCAAAGCTACTCCATTACCAGAAGGCTTCAGTATTAATGGATTTATCTTGATTGCCCACATTTCCAAAAAGCTAAAGGGTGTTTCACACCTACAGAAGAGAGAGTATTTCTTGCTTCATAATTGAAAAATGCACAGATAGAGAGAACTACTGTAGAGAGGTGTAAAAAAAAGAAACTGCCAAGGAAAAAGAGCACGAATGACATTATTATTTTACATAGCATTATCAGGTAACAATGGCAACATACCTGGATGCATTTTATAATTACATTTAAACTAATGTTTGTCAGTGTTAGCAGTTGAATTCCACGTCACACCAGATCCTCTCTGAATAGCATTGTCAATGACACTCTCAAAATTATTCTAATTAAAGTAGGCACGCATTATTAGCTCTGTTGTCCAAGCGGTATGATTCACAAAATAAAGCAGCAGATGTGTACATTACCACAGGGCTAGGAAGGATATCCTCTATCTACTCTAGACCTTAGTCTTTACCAGCATACCCTTCTTTACCCAGCAGCCGTATAATTAAGACTGTGAAAGCCCAGGACAATGTGCTTGTGTTTGCAGAGACCATAGTTAAGACAGGAGTGATCTGCTGCATCCACCTTGCCAGGTTGTTTAGCCCAAGCACAGAGCCTGAGTGATGTGGTTAACACTATTTCCAAAGCTAGCTAGGCTGCATGCTGGCTCAAGGATCCCAGTCCAGAGCTGTGCGGGTTGGTATAGATGTGCTTGAGTCAGCTATCATTAGCTGGTATTAATCCTGACAGAGCATGCTGAACACGACATCCTTAAAAGGGCTTAAGTGGGTGTTAGGCACTAGTTAACTTATAAAGCATGAACTAAATTATCCACTGAATAAAGTAAAGGGCAATTTAAATTTCAGTTCATTGTGGAGTCAAAGCAAGTAAGCCAATTTACACGAGCTAAGGATTTGGCCTAGTTTCTCCTCCCCATGATTTTAAACCCTGTTTTGATGAAGGAGAAGCTGTGTGATGGGAAGTTATCCTGCTGCATGACATTGGAGACTCAAATCAATAATTCTGTGTATTACTTTCAATAAACTGGTTTAGACCATTTGCAATATATGTGATTCTTAGTTCATGTGACAATACTGGGGGGAAGGGAGACACCAGCAAATACCCTTATGGGGGATCCATAGCTGGAGGCAGTCACTCCTCAGCCTGCAGGTCCCTTATCTGGGATCCTCAGGGCCACATCTGCAGCAGTAAGCTGAGAAGTGCCTGGAAGCATTCCCAGGCACTGATGCCAACTGGCAGGGAGCAGCCTGAGTCCATGCTAGTAGCTGCCTCTGTGCTCAGCACAGGGGGGCTGCACACCCACTGCCAGCAGAGACTGGTCTCTGGACTTTCCCGTCTGTCATTTTACACCTACAATGAGGAGAACAGTAGCTGGAATGGGATGATTTTTTTTCCCTAGGAAAGGGTCTAACAGTGTCCTGGGAGAGGGGAAACAGACCCATTCCTGCAGGCATGCCTACATTTATGAGCATGGGGACAGCCACAAGCCTCATTCCTTCCCTCCACAGGGACAGGATGAGCAAGGTGAACACATGGCTGGTTCTGTGCCATTTCCCCAAGGCCTGTGCCACCACAGAGAGCCATCCTTTCCCAAGGGAAGCACAGACATGCTTCTCTTGGGAAAAAAGGTGTTCCTCCCTTTTCTCCTACCCACTGACTAGTCACAAGGATGTACTGCGATACAAATGCCTCTGTGGTCAGTGCAGATCTGAGGACATAGGGAAAGACACCTGACTGCACAGTCTCAGAGCCACTGCAGCTGCTTCTACAGGGCAGAGACCTCCTGCAGTAGCCCTGCATGAAGAGGGTACCATAGGGATTTTTAAACCAGTTCCTCATTCCTTCATGTATCCTAGCAACCCCTCTCCGAGGTTAGAGAGGCAATGCCTTGCCCACCTGTTGCACAGCGAGCCTGAGGCAAGTTACATATAGCTTTCTTCCCAGCTCATCCTGCTAGTATGAAGCCACAGTGATTAAGAAATGTGCCATAATCAGCACACCCCAGTCTCTTCTGCTCGGGCCAGGTGTCACACACAGGCATTCGTATCTCTGAACATCATGAACTCAGCAGTGGCTCCTGTAATGTGGTCCAAGGAAAGGTCTTGCTGACACAGGCCGAGCACTTTGTGATCAAGGCAATGAAAAGGGGGTGGCCTTAATCCCTCCTGCAAAAAATGCCTGATGTGCAGCCACACAGTGCTAAAGGAGCTCAGGTCCTGAGCAGACATCTCAGCAAGATTTCTAAAAGAATTTTCAGTCAAAAAAATGTACAGTGAACAAAACAGAAAGAAAATTTGACTCCTCCCATGTCCTTCCCTTCAATCTGATTGGGCTGCAATTTTATTATAGCAAATGAAGAGTGCTTGTACATAATTTGCTGTAAATCTCTCTTATACATCTTCACACAGAAGAAAATATGGGATGCTTCATATGTGGTTTTGGCACTTGTGAGTTATGCCTCTTTCCCCACTCATGAAGATAAATGTCAAAATGAAATGCAGCCATCAGATATTCTCTGTATTTGGAGTGCTCCCTGTGTGAACAATGATTATGCCTTTTCACTGGATAAGTTAAGGTTGACTGCCTGGCTAGCTGGGGAAGACAGGTATGATTTGCACTACCTCCCAGGCCATGACTGGAAGAAGGTGGCATAACCTTCTCCCTCAGCATTGGTTATTCTGCTCATCTCGGGCTGAAGAATATGTTCAGGATGTCAAACCCTTCTTTTTACTGTAAGGCTATTGGCAGCTGAATCTGCAAGCTGAGATGACAGCAGCCACTTCATTATTTCAATGTCAGTTTGGTTTTGACATGTTTGTGGAACCACTGACTAAGTTTTTATAACAAGTGAGAAAAGGACTTTATAGCTAAGATTTTTTGCAAGTGTCACATAAATTTTAGGATGTCCTGGCCTGAGCTACACAAACAAAACTCTCTTGTGTTTTGACACACATCATGAGTGAGAATGGATCATGTTTTCTGTGTGAGATAAAACTTACTGCCTTTACAGCTGTCATTTTTTATAGTACAAGGGAGGAAATTCAAGCATTTAAAGTTACATTTAAAGTTACATTTAAAGATGAAAACTTGATAGACATATCTGGCAATAAAAAAACAGCTGTTAACAACACACTGAAAATACTGCAATGGTACAGAACGGGAAGCTAAAACCCTGTCTCTGGTGAAGGCTGAGGAGAATCTGCAGGTGAAAGCAGCTTCCTCATTTATTTAACAGAGGGAGTAGTGCTGGTGTTTGTATATTGTGCGGTACTAGGCAGAAATACCCTCAGGAATCCACCATCCTGTACTGCACAAACAAGAACAGAACTTCCCAAACTCCTGTGAACACGGCATAAGCCCAGGAATGACAATTCTTCACATGCAAGAGTTACGTTTATATTTTACTCAAGTGGAAGAGATGCACCATTCAAGGACAGTCTCTTGAAATCTCCAGTGGACTTGAAGGATGAAAGCTCATGAGGGCTGCTGCTTCTTCAATTTAATAACTCACTGGTGGTTTCTGAAGCAAATATAAAACAATGGGAAGACACAGAATAGGTTCAGATACAGCTGATCTATCACAGCCTTGCAAAATCACTGACTCCCACATCCACAGTTATTTTTATGTAACTACTAATGCTAAGGATGTGTTAAGAAAATAAACTAAGTATGAATATGCTTCAGGAAGAACATTTGCAACAAGAGGCAGGTTATGGGTTAAAATAGCCAGGTGCATCTTAACCAGTGTACAAAATGGTCAAAGAACAGCTGCTGAAGAGACTCATGAGGCCCTGGCACATGTTATCTGGAAAACATTAAGAGTATTTTCAAGCACACACTGGCTGATATTCAGCACCCAGAAGCTATTTTTAAGTGCTCCACAGAGACAAGTTAGTGTTATTAGGGCACTTTTCTTCCAAGAAACAACAATGCATTTTGAGCCAAATAATCCCATCAGAGACCTTTGTAAACACCTAAATCAGATGAAGGGGCTGTGATGGTCTCACATTAGGAGAGATTCAGAGGCTGAGTTAAGGTAGGTTTTCTTATGACACTTAAAAAGAAAATGAATCTATTTGTTGGGCAGTTTTGCTGCTGTGTCTATCACAACACAGCAGCTTCCAGAAAGCATCTCTGGAATCTCAGGAACTGCCTATGGGCACAGGGAAGCTGGTTCAGGAAAAAATCCTGAACAGAAGCCTACAAAGTGAGGGTTTTTTACCTTACTGAGCAGCAAAGTCATGGCTAAATGAGCCCTAAAAGTACAACCCTTGCCTCCTGGCAGAAGAGTCTCAGACCCAAGAGGAAAGACTGCAAGTCATATTCTGGCCTTGCTCTCACCTCTGTCTGTTTCACCCAGCCTTAGTGTCTTACAAAGCATTTTGAGACTCACAGACCAGAAAACATATACAAACAAAGAGATTATTACCCAATGCGATGGCTCAGTATTATGTGAAGGCATAGATAGTTACAATGAACTCCCTAACTCAAGTGCAAAGAAATATGGGAATAGAAGAAAAGGAAATTGGGTTATGACATTCAGAGAGAAGAGCAGTAGATGGCAGGGATTTATAGTCCTTTGAGAAGCACTCTGATATTGGCATGATGATCTCATAAGAGAAAATAGTTTAAAAAATGACCAGAAGAAAGAACCTGATCAGAAAGAGTCAATCAAAACTGGTTCACTTTGTAAAATATTTCAGGCCTCCTTTTCCCTCCTGTTTTTGAAAGTCTTTCTGCACAGCCTGGCGAGGCTTGAACAGGGATTTGTAAGCACTTGTATGCCACTCTGAATATTGAGAGACAAAAAAAAGCAGAGAGAAGGGTCCCTAAATATACTTCAGAAGGTTCCCACCTCTCTGTACTGAGGTTAATCTTCATGTCCAGTTCAGGCCAATAATTTTCAGTAAGCTTTTAGCTGCTAGCAGGAATAAGGCCATTTCAACAAAGCTTAGGGTAGAAATTATAATAGTTAATGAGGAACTAGGCATAAATAAAATACTTCCAGTGAATTCCATAGAAGGAGCTTACCACTGCTTAGTCTTTATCAAGTTATAGGTTAGATTTTAATCTCCCAAACCACTGACTGTAGATCCTCAGATGGCAGAAATGAAGTGTTGATCTACCCGACAGCATGATCCAGCTCTGCATTTACAGATGAACATAAAACTACGGACTTTGCTTACATTTCTGGTTCAAGAAAATACACATTTTTCTCACTATATGTAATGCACTATTTTTGCTTAGAAAAAGGCATTCTAAAATTAAATACACCAAAGATACAGTCCCTCTCACCCCCTGCTTTTCCCCTCACAGCCCTGTGCAGCAGCCATGGTGACACAGACAGCAATAAGGGCAGAAGCTCTGGGATTGCCAAAACTAAGACAAATTGGAAGAGAATACCCTGCACCTGAAGCAACACATGCACAATAATCAAGGATCATAAGGAAGCCAACATGTTTATGACATCAAAACTCAGAAAAAATTTCACCTACTCTTTTAACAGCTATTTTTGTTTCAAATGTGCTCTTGGCATAACTTCCATGCACAGTTTCTGATTGGTATTGAGAAAAGTACATTTGCAATACAAAATAAAGAATGAAGTACTGATGAAACTCTCAAACAACTGCCAGCCTCTTGTGGTGCCTCTTACTTGTAGAATGCAAGTGACTGAGGGCATTGAGGTAAATACTCAACAAGCTCCTTTTATTTTATTTTTTTTGTGACTAATCCATCACATTTGCAAGTTTTGCTTACCTGTCAAGTTCTTCAGTCCAAGTTCCCTGAGTCCAAAGTTACCATCCTTTCTGTAGTTAAGGAATATTGCCAAAGCATATCGCTCTTCATAGAGTTTGGTCCCACGAACGATGCGGAGGTTTTCCAATGGCAGGTATTCAAACTGGTTCAAAGCCACCAAAACATAGCCTGTCACTTCTCGGATAGACTGAAAAGCAAAAATGAAACAAACTCATAGTACATTTTTAGCAGTCATGAATTTCCCATACAGTTGATGCTTTAGTATGAGATGCTGCTACCCAAGGTGGGAAGAAAAAAAACAACAACAAATCATCTTTGGAAAACAACTTACTGTTTCAACTTAGCGATTTCAAGCACATTTCTCTTGCAATTTTAGTGAGTTTATTCGAAATAATTGTTGGAAAGGTAGAAAATAAAGAGGTACCCATTTTTCTCAGTCTAGTAAAACTGAAGTAGAAATTCACTATAAGGTATTAAAGATTCATAAAAGCATGACTTTGCACAACTCAAAGCAGAGAGCAGGTCAAAGGCCTCTGCAGTACATGAGCAGAATCCACTGGGGCAATGCCATAGTTCAGATGAGATCGTCAGTCTGTAAGTAACTCTGTGCTGTACAGCATATTTCAAGGTGGGACTGAAGGGACACAACATGGAAGACATCTCTGGAAGAGCTCACCATCAAACAGGAATGATGGTAGACAGGGGGGATATTTACAAGAGTAAATAAAGACTAAGAACATATGTATTAACTGACATTTTTGTACTTTTAAGTAGAATTGATCACTGAATATTTCCAAAGATGAATCTCAAAATTTCATTTGGAAGTGCTGGAACTACACACATTATATATTTCTGTCTTTGATCAAAACTGCTATCCAAACCTTTAGCAAAATCTTTGGGTTGGCTGAGATCTTTGCTGCCTTTAGATGAACTGCTCAATAATCCTCCTCCTCTTACTCAGGAATTGATTGCCAGAGTTGCAAACAGAAAAAGCATCCCAAACCCCAATAACTAGAAATAGTTTTTCAAAGTCCAAAAGATTAACAGAACTAAGATGTTATTAAAAAAAAACAACAAAAACCACACCCCAAATGAGTAAAGCATGCTCCTTTAGAAATTAAAGTTTTCACTCTAAGGAATTGAAAGAAATAGCTTAAAAATATGCAAACGCCTCTGAAAAGTGGCATTTCAACACTCACATAGACCCCACCACCCTTAGCAGGACTTGGCACAGGCTGGGGCATGCTCTTGCCCAGAGCTACTCCCAAAAAACCAGATCTCCATGCTTAAAAGAATCTCTTAAATATATTTTTCAAAACTCACCTAATCCCATGCCTGCAACAGCCTGCAACCATTGTACACATAGATATTTATGTGCATATGCATATTTAATGGACAGAAATTGATATCACTAGTTGTGTGCTTAAGTGGCTGCATGCACTTTTTCCTTCCCCTTGGCAAAGTCAATACTTTAAACAAAACATTGAATGAAAAATTCTGCTTAGAGTAACGTGCGCAGCCTATAACAGACATGATGGGGACTCCAGTCAATACCGCAATAAAAACAACTCAACAAGCAACAGCAGGCATTGAATTAAATGTGTCATGTATGCATCATTAATAAAGAAAGGCAACATTGATTTGCGGCACAAAAGACTGGATTTTGTTTTAGTCGTTCAGCACTTTGCCATGATTTCAGATTTAAGTGTGCTAGAGCCTTTTAATTGGGCTTATAAAAGTCTGTAAGATTATTAACATGTGTGACAGTGTACATAAGAAAAGATTTCTATGCCACAAAATCTAGTACTAGATGTCCTTCCAAAGTCAAACATCTGTACTCAGCTGAAGCTGCTGAAAAAGCTCTGGAGCTATTTCCAGACTTGCCTGACATCTAAACAGAGTCCAGTGTCATTACAGAACTCTGATGAGAGCCAGTGAGGAAAGGTAGGTGGAGAAGTACGGTTCAGTAACTCAATATTAAATGTAGAGCTGCACCATACCCTGGGACACTGATGCCATTATAATCAGAAGCTTTCCAGCACTTTCATGATAGCTCTTTGCCTTCAGACATTTCAGCTTAGCCAGTCTGGTCAGGAATTTGTTTTATTCATCATATGCAAAAATTTCCTTAAGCTGGCTTTTTTTAGCCTCTCTTCACAATTCAGGAAACATTTAAATTATGCTCATGACTTCAATTTCTCCACTGATATTCTAGGAATACTATGATTGATTTAATTAATTTAAGTAGACCTTTAACTTGGAATGGAGTGGAAAAAATTTAAAAGCAGTTCCAAAACTGCATCTGAACAAGTCCTCCCTGCCAATTGTTTTCACTTATAACCATGTTTTCTATTTTTAGGGTATGTCTTATTTACTGCCAAATAGAAAATCCACCTGAAAGGGCCCTAATTCAGCCCAGTACAAAACGACATACACACACAGGGCAGCAAATCTTCATTCCAAACTTAAAAACAGCGAAAGAAAAAAAAAAAAAAAAACAAACAGAAAAACCAGAAAATTATGAAGTTTTGCTGTTGATAATTGTGAACTGCCTAAGAAGCCCTGTACTTTGTTTGGCTTATCCACCTGAAATAACAAATTATGGCCAGTATTTTGACAAACCCGAGGATCCTTTCCAGTCCCATGGCTTCCATTATTTGGCAACACCTATTTACTTGCTGGAGAAACTGCCATGTTCATCCTTGTAAACCAAATTTATGAAAATAAACCAAGGGGTATCTATTTTACTAGAACATAACAACTTGACCAAATCTAGTAGTCTGTCATATTAAATCAGGGTTTAATTTTGGTTTTAAATTCAAATATGAATGGAGAATGCAGAACAATAACCTGTTTTGCAGGATGGTGTGTTTTCTGTCTGGTCCAGCTTGGAAAAAGATGCACAAGAGCACAGCAGGCATCTCAGGTTTCAGTCACTTCTGGCCAACACTGTCACTTTGGCAGTCACCGCAAGTTTTGACATGATTCTTACTGAAAATGGACACCTGCCCACTTGGAGCTCACTCCAAGCCCTGCAAAGACGCCTGTTAGCTTCTGTGCTGAGTCACAAATCTGCATGCCAGACGAGATCAGCCAGCCTGATCTCCTCCTCTGCAACTCATGCCAAGGTTAGGCATGATTTGAACCTCTCATCCTTTGTATACAAGGCTGAAGGCTTTCCTCTTCAGGTATCCTGAATTCAGGTATCCCAATGCTCTATTTGAGGTGCTTTGGCTTCAGCATTAATCTGAGTTCTAAAAAGGTGAAGTGACTCACAGCAGTGGTAGCTTGAGTGTCACCTCCTAGTCTGATCCTCCTGCTAGGGCTGGAGGCTCTTGCAAAAATGTTTCATGTGAGTCTCTCACTCAGAAAAGAAAAAAAGGAGACAAGTATGCAAATACCTCCATTTTGCTACCATCACCTACAACTGGAAGGTAAAGACGTAGATTAATCAATAGCAGACTTAAAAGTTTTCAATGAGGAAAACCAAATGAACTCTGGAAACCTCCAAAGCACTGTGATTTTGCAGGATTCCCTCCCAACCCCATTAGAGTATTATTTTGACTGGGAATTCCTGGCCAGTGTGATCTCCCCTCTCCTTGTCATCGCTCCAGCTCCTGAGATGTGACCTGTTACATGAAGAAGCCATCGACTGAGGTGGCAACTAGCTCAGGTTCCCACAGCACTCCTGCTGCTTTGGTAAATGCATCTGGGCTCCCCAAAGCTGGGTATGGCAACAGGAATGAACACACAGATTTGAAGGAGGCAAAGGCTGAACCTCACAGGCTCCCTGTCCCAGAGGGAAAAGGGGCACTGCTCATCAAGCCCTCCAAGAAGACCCCTGGCAGTTTGAAGGTAAGTGAGGAGATGCCTCTGAGGATTCAAGAGCCACAGGTGTTTGCTCCTCCAACTGAGCCTGAGCATCAGCCCCTGGATAAGAAAGGACAAGCTTGCAGAAGGAAACAAAAGGAGTGTGGGAGAAAAAAAAAAGTATTAACCTAAAGCCTCGCGAGCTGCTTTAAAAGCACACTAAATGGATTAAAGTCTGCTTTGTTTACCAGAGAAAAGCTCTTTATCTCCCTTTTCGGACAGGAGACGAGTACGTGCGCTCCGCAGTTTGCTGTCCCTACATCCAAGCACTGTCCTGCACCCCTGAAAGAGGAGCCTTGGCAGGGCAGCCTATCAGTCTCCTAACAGCCTCTAGTAGCCCTGACATAGCCATTTTTTGTTCTTAAACCTAAAAATAATTACCCTGAGAACAGACCCAGTCAAGTTGTTGCCCCAAAATGGTGGCCGCTGCTCCCCTCAGCTGTGCCGGGCAGTCCTGTGGAGAGTGCAGGAGAAACTGGGTCCCAAAATTACATCAAAACTAAAACAGTTATTTTTGGAGGTTCTTTTTCGGGTGATGAACTGTAAGAATGAGCTCTAGACAGCTCATTCCCTCAATTACAACTAATATTAGCCGAACTTGAAGCACTTTAAGTTCACAACAGCAAAGCCAAAATTATCTTGTCAGCTGCTAGTAAATGGCAAGATTGTTCCATCTTAAATCACGCTTCAGTTCGAATCAAGTGAATCTGAGTGAAGCGGAGCAAGGTGACAGTGCAAACTTCATTCTGCTCAGAACAACAGATCAATGAACAATTAGGGAAGCTGATGTTTCTCATAAACACTATCAAGGCTTCTTAACATCCATCGGAAAGGCTGGGCTATGGCGGAGGAACCAAAGAGAACTATGTTTTATTTTAGCTGCAGAAACACTATTTATGCAGTTGTTGAACCTGATCTGGTAAAGCCCTTCTGCCTCAGCTGACCAGACGCAGGTCACTGGCATGGAGTCAGAGCAATGGAAACCTGCTGCAAGGTTCAGCTCACACTTGTGGGACCCCAGGCAGTTAATTATCTTTTAGGGTAATTTTCCCCTTTTCTATAGAAGCTAATGCCATTTTGATCTACTTTGATCTCACTTGAAAGCACCAATACATGGAAGCACAGGAGATGAGGATTGCCTGAAGAACAAGTGTGTTTAATTCACAAACACTTAAAAAAAATTAAGCATATATATTCAGCAAATTCACTCAAGAGAAAAAGACAAAAGCCTTTGCTTTTTCATCACTGGTTTGCAGAGACACAGAGGTGCTCTGGTGCCCACGGTAAGTCAGGGTACCATGTCAGGGATACAAAGAAATGGAGCTACTAGGAAAAGCTGGCAGGGAGAGATGACAGGGTTTTCCACAAGGAATGGTTTTCTCCTTCTTTCACCACAAGAAGGGATACAAAAAGGGCAAAGAACTTCAAATTAAATACACAGAGGGGATAAGCTAAGCGGATGCTTTCCATCCCATCTGTTGTAAATACAGTCATTTCTATTTTCAAGGGATACCCACTTCACAAGGGAGCAGCATGGCTCCTTGCATGGCTCAGCTGCCAGAAGATAAAAGACATCTCCTGACTCCAATCCAAGGAGCTGGGCTGGCCCTCCATCATGAACTGTGCACTTTATCACATTACATTAAATCCTAACACAGTCAGATTTCTAAGTGATAGAAAGGGAAAAACATTTCCTAAGTGTGCCATTCTTCTTTCCACCTTTACAAAGGTTAACAACAGCAAAGTCATGGTAACAAATGTGAAGAGTCACCACCATGTCACCTTCTTCCGAAGCTTGACATCTCAAGTTGACTTGAACAGAGCATTTCACATTTTGCTTTTTGATCAATTAAAAGGTACACATTTATATCTGGTGAGAACTGTCCCACATTCAATTGGCCAAATCTGTTTCCTGAGGAAACAAATTTTTACTATGAGAAAAAAACCAAAACACAATACAGCAAAGTCAACACTTGTTTAACTTTAAACAAGTTTTCAAGACAATCATAATATCCACCTTCACAAAATTCAATCAGGCATGTCTGTGAGTGTGCTGGTAGCCACCAATTAATTTTCATTATTTGTTCATTTTCACCCATGCAATGCAATACACCTGTCATTGCCATAATTAAAAAATTAATGTTTATTGAATAACCACAAAGTGGCCTCTAAGCAGCTACAGCACTTGCAATTCTAACTCTGAGGGAAACACTAATATCCAAAATGTGGAAATAGCAAGTCTATTACAATTTATGGAGCTCAATTAGCTGTTCCATGCATTCCTCATTGAGGGTTATGAATTTTTAAAGACACGATAAACTGAGATTTTCTAAGAGGTTCAGCAGACTTATTTATGGGATTCGGGCACATGGCTGTTGCCAGCTTCCCTCAAATCCCCATCCATAACCATGGGAAATATGTAGTGCATACTGACATGTCTCACATCTGAGACGACACTCCATTTAGAGACATCAAAGCTAACACAGCATGCACGTATGGAATTTTGTTCCACAACAAGCTCCTGTCTTGTGTCCTTCCATGCTGTGTGTCCTTTAATTATGTCAACACTTGTGAAATTGCGATGTTAAGCCCTCCTAAGCATCAGTGGTTTTTCCAGTACTCTGTACAAGCTTCAATAAAAATCCCTCAAGTTTGAGCACACTGATCAATATCAAAACGCAGCTTGTAGAAAACATTTTTCTACTGACTGATCCAGAAGGAGTGTATCCTAACTAGAACTCCCTTGGCAGCTGCAGAGAATTCATTGTCCGGCACACTGTAGTTGCAGGTTATATTGAAATAGGTTGCCAAAAAAAGAGGAACTTCTGGTAGCCTTTCTGTTTGCTCTAAGGTGTTTTAAAGGCAAAGGAAGGGGCTGGATGTGATTTTGTCAAAAGCTGTACCTGAGGAGCCTTGAACTGCTGCATGCTGCAGAATCAAACTGTGATTCATTTATTTAAGACAGCTGGTAGGACCTTTAATTCATACACTTGCCCTCACAGACATCTAGCCTTCTTTGGTAATATGCTTACAAAACATTAATAACATGCTGAGCAGCAGACCAGTGGATTGAATACAGCATTTGATTTCCTCGACTCTGAAATAGCAGTCAGTTAGACACATCTTTTGTTATGGCGGTAGAAATTTTTAAGTGAAGATTTTGCTCCATAATTTATAGAATCCATCTCAGGAGTTGCTGAACTAAAGTTTTATTTCTTGAATGGATGGTCTTTACATTTCATTATTGCAAGGTGGTAATTTTCATACATTATAATAGGAGAATTAGCTGTGTTATTTATTTCTGAAGTTTGATATAGGACACTGTTGCGTATATGAGGTAAGTTAGGCTGCGTCTAAGCTAATACACATTACAGCAGGGCTTAGGGAGGGCTTGGAGGCAAAACAAATGCTCATCTAGAAACCTTAAAACTGCAGATCAATGCCCAAATCTGGCACCTGGAAAGGAAGGTGATGGACAAGCACATGGGGAGCCTTTGAGATGCATATCTTGACTCATTTGTTAAAGTATTGGTGGGAAAACAATGTGGGACTTGAAAAACAAAATAATAATGTGGGAATGGGAACATTAAATAGAAAAATAGGCAAATAACAGGATCAAACCCCACGAATCCTTTTGCTTTCAAATTCTGAAGTACAGTTTCTAAAGATGTACCCAAGTATTCTTCCTGCTGACTGAGTTCAACTTAAGCTCAGGTGTGAGCTTGCCCCATGTGTCTATGCCTACTTTTCCATCAGAAATATCATCTAAACAGAAACTGAACAGGCTTACATCAGTACCTGAGAGTCTTTCCAGTGTGTCCAGTCTACAATTTAATTCTTGTGTTTGTGTGTCTGCTCAGAAGTGTCTGCTTAAACTTTCAGGTGCCCAGGCTGGCTGAGTGGACACAACAAATCCTAAACTGTTTATGTTGAGCAAAAGTATGACCTAGACAAAGTCTGCACCCTATAGCAATTCAATCCTCACAGCTAACATCCTTCTGTCCTAAGGAAAGCTATGGATGACTAGATGTTTAGCAAGTCAATAAGAATTTTGACATTACACTGTAATACCTGATTGGCATTCAACATATTTGCAGAGTAGTTTCCAGGAGAGTTTATTGTATCATCTCACAAGGGAAAACTTAGTCCTAAATTAGATCAGAAAGACTAAAATGAGAGCATTATTCTGTTACAAAATCCTTTACCATTTGGGCTGTTTAGTAGTAGCTGCTTTCTGCAGACACTCAAAGCACATCATCTTACAGATGCCCAGTTACAGAATTTCCAGCAGGAGAGATTTTTGTCTGTTATTTTCTCTGCTTTTGTGATCTTCAATCAAGTAAATCATAGTTTCTTTCCAGGCAACATAAAACTGAACAAACTGCTACTTCATAAACTAAGTAATACCAACACTTTCAAAGGATTTTAGGAAAGCAATAACTATGTGAAAAGACATCCATCCCCTTTTATCAATTTCCCTCAGACAGCCATAGCCTATGAGAAGCTGTGAGCTCATTCAAGGGTCTTGGGACACTTTCACTGAGAAAGTCAAAGCAAGGGCTGTCTTATCAAACTGATACCTGAAACTGTTTTGGAGAGGCAGTGTGGGCCAGCAGCAGCACAAGGCCTCCAATGGGATGTCTGCATCCACTATCAGCTTTGACTTTTTTTGTTTCTTTGTTTGTTTTGTTGTTTGTTTTTTTTTGTTTGTAGTTAGACAGCAGTCCTTGCAGCAGAGGTGCTCTCCTAACAATTCATGGAGCTCTGACCCCAGTTGTTACCTTCACTGCACCATGCTGCACGGTCGTATTTACACAGAGTGCCGGCTGCACTGCTACAGGCATCCTGAGATGTCACTGGACTGAACCAAAGCAGTGTATTTATTTTGGCAAAACAAGATGTCACATACCAAAGAAGAAAGGAGCATTCAGCTCCTCACTGTTCCTGTTTGTGATAAATCCCCATCACATTTTTGCTTGTGTCTAAACTGGACTTAATCTTGTGAGGCTGGTTACGTGGTCCTTTGGTTCATGAGACTGGTTGGAGCACATCAGGGATCCCATCCATCCATGTCCAAGCCTTCCCACGAAAACAAAATGGAAGAAAGGGAAGAGGAGGAGAAGGAGACAGAGGAGGAAGACTGATGTTCAGCCTCTCTCAGCTCAGAAGCACTTCCACCTTCTTCAGCGTAGACACAGCATGAGACAGTGAGTGGATCAAGAGGAAAAAAATGCACAGGAAACAAAAATGAGAGGTGAAGACAGATGTCTTTTCCACAGTAGTTATGAAAGGTCAAGAGTTTGATCAGAAGTCAAATGAAAGAGTACACATGACAAATGCAGTGTCCAGAATTACACATGATGGTAAGCAAACTGCCTGTGAAGATCCTAGGAATGTTTTGTGGTCATTTAACAGAAGAAGGAGGTTTTCTTTGTTCATTTGATGTACGACAAGTAACAGACTTTGTGCACTGTGATTGCTTTTTTCCTAGGACACAGCCTAGGTCAGTTGGTAGGAATTATGGGAACATCTATAGTTAGCCAGATAAGTTAAATGCACTTATTAAAATGTCTTCCCCATCAACTATGGAAGCAACAGGAGCCCTCAGCTGGCATGATTTCCATTCCTTAGAGCAATGCAGAATGAATTAAACATCACAGAGATTTGGTACAGAGGTGGAGCTGAACAACAGGACTTTTCTATTTTGCTATTCAAAGTGCAGGTGAAGGTGTCAGGCCACTCCTGAAAACAAAAGGCTGTTACTATTTCTGGATGCAGGAACTGACTACACATAGTGAAAATGTGTTAACCTTGCCAAATTTCAGCTCAGCATTCTCAGTCTGCATTTTTGCAAGAAGCAAATAGCTGGCTATCCAATCCTGAAAGAGCAATTTGCTTGTTTCTGTAGAGTTTTGCTTTTCTTTCCCAAGAAAATACTTTCCTAAAAACATACTTTCAGTTTGTTACATATGTGCAACAACCACTCTTTAATGAGCATTTTCAAAGCATTTCCTGGGAGGAACTGACTTTAGTGGCACTCTAGGACATTTTTGCACACAGAAGTTAGTGAATATTGCTGTTGTTAACTCTTGTCTAGTTTCACTGAAGAGGAGAATCTTCATCCAAATATTGGATTCTAGCAACTCTTATTTCTAGCTGATCATGTATAAATACAACATCTGAGCTAACATCACACCTACCTATTGAAACTATTTCAGCCTTTGTACCTCTAGTCTCTTCAAGAACAGAAACCATGGAGAGATTCACTAATCACAGGCTTTTGGTTAAGTTTATTTCTGTTAAGATAAAAAACAAAAAGGCTTTTTGTTGTTTTTAAAGTTGTGATTTTGATTTATCTAGGAGCTGGACAATAACTCTGTTATTCAAGGTTTAATAGATTGTTAAAGTCTCTGTCAAAGATAGATCCATAATTTGTAAGATGTGAATGGCTAGTAAATGCATGTGATTTTCAAATTCAGAGGTATGATTTAGGAAAAACATGTAAACTCCAGATTTTAAGATTATGCAAAATAACACCAGCCAGGAAAACAACCTTTCATCTGCAGAGACCGAACTAACCCTAAAATAAGACTTTCCTCTGAATTGATTTCACTACTTTTCTTCAAGAGGGCTCATCTCACTCCTTGCAATTTCTGTGTGGTTTCTGAACGGAGCAAAATGCACAATCTTACAGGAGATGAGAGCTTTTTTAATCATGTACAGAATGAACAGACACCTTAAAGCCACCATTGTTTCTACACGCAAATATCGCACCAATGAAGAAACGGTGCACAGACATCTTTGTTTGAATTATAGGTGGCTTTATGGAAGGGGGGGTCGGAAAAGCTGCACAGATAATTACTTTTCTCTTTTCCAGAAACAAGACGAGAAAAAGTGTTTGCACTTGACGTAAAAATTCTAAAAAGGTTAAGAATTAAAGTTTCAGGAGAAATGGTAATTTTGTGAAAGGAAATGATAGTGTACAGAGCAAAGGATCAGAGAAAAAAGAGAAAACGCCTGTGATCAGAAGCGGAGAAGGACAGAATGCACCTCTTCCAACACAAGGCAGGTCCAGGCACCCATCATTCTAGCATTTCCTAATGTCTGAGTGCCTGAGTTTGCAATCTTACCTGCTTTATTTTTATATCATTTTGTTCTTTTTTTTTAGAGGAAGCATGGCAGGAAAAGTGTAATAGTCTGTACAAGACATAATTTCTTTCAGTACCCATCACCAGCAAATGATTGGACAAGCAATCTTTTGCCAATGGCTTAATTAGAGGAAACTTCTATATTTAATAATGTTCCTTAATGTACTGAACCCTACACAATAGCTTATTGAAGGAAAAAAAGCAGAGTGATTATTTTCATAGCTAAGGATGGAAGAAAGGTTCAGTCATTAAAGTCATCACAGAAACAATGTTATTAACTACACAGGAACAATCTCAAAGGAGTTCTGAGCTGATTGACAGTGATAAAATAATGTAGGAAGCTAAAAAAAGGGCCTCTCTCCTCACCTGTTTTTATTAATACCCTAAATACCTTTCCCTGAAAGACAGCTTTTCAAGAGCTATTGTTGTGCTTAATATTAAATAAAATTAAACATGGCAGACTGTCAGTTATGTCTTCTGAACACCTAAACAGAGGGTGCTCACCACTGCACCCGTCAGCTGGGATGTGCCCTTCATCAGAAGCAGACCAGTGGCCAGACCCCCAGTATTCAGGGATATAAGGAAAGAAAAGGCTGCTCAACAGAGAGAGAAAGAGGAACTCTTAAGGATGCAACTATGTCAGAAGGCCAGCAGTGGTATTTCATAGCCATTAATTACTTTACAGTCTGTAAACCCTACAGAAAGTGCCAGCTGCTGTGAGCCAGGACCCTCAAAGGTCAGATTATCATGAAATCGTTACAGGAGAGGCTGCTTTTACTTAGCATATAATTGCTAAACCTAAGCACACTCCATAGAACCAATAGGAAAATGAATTATTTAAGTACTCCTTTTTAATAAATAGTATTACCATTTTAATTGCACCAGTATTAACTCTAAAAAGTGCCTGAGGATTTTGCAGAATTAAGTCTTGCTACTCCATAGTTTTCTGAAAGTTCAGAACTTCTGAATGACATATATGTGTGAGTATATGCTTTAAAAAAGTGTGCAAGCATGTTTGTATTCCTGCAGAATTTCTTGTCTTTGGATATTTCAGGTGTCTAAAAATGCAATCCTTAGGTAGTTTCCTCACTGCATGCTGCAGTGAGATAAGTGAAAAGTTCTGGCTCAAATGACAAGTTCTTCTCAGCTGAGCAAAACCAGTTCTCATTCTCCCAGCACCCAGCCTGACCTGAGGGCTCAATTGGCAGGTACTGCATCAGGTTAGAGCTGCTGGTATTTCTGGCTCCAAAGAACTTTTCTTTTTACCCAATTCTATTTTATGTGAACCATGTGTATTTTATGAGAGCCAGTCAGGAAAATAGAGGACAGCAGATCAAGGGGCATTTTATTCCTGAACATGGAGCATACAGTCTGTATACTCAGCATCAGCTCCCCTGCATACAACACGTTCTAAAGTAGCACACATATCCAGATGTTGCAGCCAGACAGCTACTCTTTCCATATTGCTCCACAGCCTGTTCACCAATAATTCTTCTACTTCCTCTTTTCTCACCTGGCACTAAACAGAAGAGACACTTGGACTTCAAACAGCTCATTATGCACACCTGCTCTGAATTTCAGTTTCTTTTTTGTATGGTCCCACAGGTTGAGGGCTCTGTTTGCCCTTCTTTTTGATCCAGTCTTCTCAATCTGAGAACTCCCTATCAGATGCACCAAACACACCTTTCAGGCCTCAGAAACATCTTATTGAATTAATGAATCCATTCATTTTTATTAATACAATAATTTCATTTCTTGAATAAACTTGTTTCATCAACAATAAATTGGACAGTGTATGCCCTGATGCTTTGAAGTCAATTAGCATCATTTCACAGGCTTTGAACCATGTCCTTAACTGGGCAGGACATGCCTCAAAAAAATTCTTTGGTCATACAGCAACGCTACTTAGTCTCAAAACCAGCCTTTTGTGTCCCTTAAGCCCATGAGATGCAACAGACTTGTTAAGTCCAGAGCACACCAAACATGCTTCAGCATTTGGAATAGCACCTGGGGTTGTCTGCTCACTTGGAATAGTGTGTGTGGGTGTGCTGGCACACATTGCACGCTGTGCTCTGAAAGTCCCACAGGCCAGGGGCAGAAGTGGCTCATGGTTAGATCTGTGAGTCACAGATGCAGGAAGACATTTACAGTGTTTTTCCTAATGGGTTTCCGTGGATGACTAACCTTTCAGCTGAATTCTTAAGCACCCTACTTTGCCCATGTCTGTTACAGTACTTTCCTATCCCTACTTGACCCTGCCAGCCCATGAATATTTGATTCTAAATTAAAGCATTACAAACCAAGAGATAAACTCTATCCAGGGTATAGCCCTCGCAGAGGTTAATTACTTTTGGTGGTGTGAATGTTAAAGACCTGACACTGCAGGAGCTTTGGGCTTTGGCTTCTGTTGAACCAGAGCTTGAGAAAGAAGGCAACGGTCACCTGCCCAAGACTTCTGAAAAGCCAAGGGTTTTTATTTTACTTGGCATTTATGTGTGTGCTGGCACTGCTCTTTAGTTCAAACTGCTCCCAGGTACTGATAGCAATTAATAGACCATTTGAGCTTTTGTTTTGTATATTAAGCAAGTCAAACTCAGGTCTCTTCTCTCCTCTTTAAAGACTATTCCCCTTCCACCAGTTCAGTAGTTCATCTCTCTGTTTCACTGGTCCCCAAGAGAGGATTTAGCAAATTTTCCTTTGACTTCATAAAATTGCCAGCTTTCTCCACCTCTCTTGCGCATTTAGGCTGTAAGCTTCCCAGAAAAGGGAACGGTCTGTGTCACAAAATGCCCTTATGCTGTGCAATGGAATTCTTAACTGAAATGGAGTTGAAAAGTCAAGAGTAAAACACCAATTATCAGTAGTTACAGAGGAACGGCCATGATCTTTGCAAGTCAGTACTAAGAGTTTAGCAAAAAGAGTTGAATAGTTGCTTGTTCCATATAAGCATTTCTTTCAAATCACCCATTAAAACAGAGCTGATGGTAATGTCTGCACATCCTGCACTACACATCACAGCAATTCTGCCATTTCGAGTGAAGGTTCATTGGCCTATCCATTTTTTTATTTCCAGCAATTCATGTTTGGCTCACATTAAGCCCAAAGACTAAAATTAATTTATGTCACCAATACCTAAATATCAGAAGGCACTCCCGTGTTTAAACAGATCATCACAACTGTGGCACTCTAATGCTTTCCCTTGCCAGAATATCGACCAGAACAGTACCAATGGCTACGTGAGTCTTCAATAATCCAAATGACAAGATCAGGGAACAAAAACCTGACCCTCTGACTCTCAACACAGAGTTGGGTCTAAGGGATAACATTTGCTGGAGAAACTTTACCATCATGGCCTTCGCCATCCTCACTGCAAATAGTAGACTGAAATACAGGTGTGAGATGAGGACCTGGAAGCTCATTTTCATGTCACTTAACTCACAGGACACTTACAAATTAATGTGTCCTTTGCTTTGGGTGTTCTTGATGAGATTTGTAACTAAAGCTGAATCCACTAAAACAGACAGAACTCCAACAAAGCACCAAATTTCATTATCCGCCCCCCAACAGGCAAAAAAGTGGGAGGAGATACCTGAGGCCAAATTTACCTAACTGTTCCACAAGAAATCCTCATGTTTTATCACAGTCTGCCTCACAGGAACTCCCAGTAGTTTTAATTAATGATCTTCATGGTATGTCCTTTCATGAAACTGAAAGTATTCCCCTACTCTTATCTTTGCCAGCAAGCCATCCCTTTCAGCACTGCAGGACAACCGGGGAATGGGACCAGTTAAAGGGGATGAAGGGATTGCACATGTGGGCCTAAGTGTGCCCACAGGGGCAGGGCTACAGAACAGGTTTGCCTACTTGCACAGCTCCTCATAGCAGGAAGGTTGTGCTGGGATTAATTTCAACCAACAACACTGAATGTCTATTTCAATATTAGCAATTATGTGACAAGCCAAGTAGAAGGAAATATTTTCCTTTCAGAAAAGCAAACAGGCTCAGGACTGATCTGGAGAGCTCCTGAAGTGCAGCATTAAGACCAGGAACTTCCTTTCATGTCCCCAGAGGCTTTGCTGTGCTTATCACAGCACAGAGTCGTCATCTCCCCCTCAGTGATGTCCACTTTCCTCAGCAGAGACTTGGCCTTAGTTCAGGTAGGAGGACAAGGATCCATGTTAAGGCCAGC
This sequence comes from Margarornis squamiger, assembly GCA_035222235.1. Lineage (NCBI taxonomy): Eukaryota > Metazoa > Chordata > Aves > Passeriformes > Furnariidae > Margarornis > Margarornis squamiger. The sequence goes on from JAWWTY010000002.1 coordinate 2,658,018, forward strand.
TACAGCCTGAGGACTTCAGGTGAGGCTTTCACTGAGGGGTCTGAAAACTAAACATTATCCACAGCACAGCACACTGCATTGTGGGGAGTCATAACCAAACAGGCTCCTGAAGCAGTTCAGGATGAATGATGACATTTTGCTATGGGTCAAGGCATTAACAAATTAACAGAGCCACAAGCTCTTCTTTGAAGGCTTGTTCAGAGCCTAACTGCAGTATGACCAGCTCTTGAAAAAAGTGCACAGCATTCAGCTCTCTAAACATCCTAACCACTAAGAAATCAGAGATAATTGGCCTTCTAAATTGCTCTCTGCGCCCTGGCTCCCTATGCTTACCATATTCAGCATTTGGAGACAAACTACATAATTTGGCAACTGCCAGAGGAGGTCTAGTAAGCATGAACACACACTCTAGAAAGACAGTGTTAACACCACGCACGTGTCTTCATTTTGTGCAGCTGCTGACTGCCTTTCCTCTGCCCTGCTTTTCCAAGCTTTAGTAGGAATCTCTCCGGCAGTTGCTGAAGGGCTGATCATACACAGAGTGGTCAAATACTCTTCCTGCTCTTTATGTTCTGATTGAACTTTTCTCCTCAAACCACAGCACTTGGCTAATCAGCATCATTTACATTTCCATATATATATAACACTTGCTCTTTCTGAGGCACAGCTAAGAAAGCAACTCTTCATCAAAACTACTTATGTACACAAGAAAACTCAGCACAAAGAAGACAGGGTAGAGTAAGGAGGCAGGGAAAGAGTGCTGCCTTCTAGGTGGACAAAAATGCTGATGTGAAAAATCTTCCCCCTTTAATCAACTTAATTTACCTTCCTGAAAGCTCATGATGACAAACTACCTGAACTGGAGCGGCATGGGAGCTGATACGTGTCAGCATCCACTGCAGTAAATTATTGCCTGGCTCTGCTGATGGAGACAGAGAGAGGTGATAGTGTTCCAAAGGATAAATAGTAATATCCAGCATTTCTTTCCACTCTGCAGCCAAGTTGCTAGTACAGAGTGCTTAGACTTGGAAGCCAGTACTCTTACAAAGAAATCGCGCTCTCCATTTTAATTTTTTTAAAATTTTCTCCCAAAGGTGAACAATGACTATAAAAAGCCATATATTTCCTAAAAAATACTAGGTTGTGCTAGATTCAGGTAACTGAGTTTAAGTTTTAAAATGCATTTTTTTGAAACAAGTAGTCATTCAGATATCAATAAACATTGTGCAATTTATCATCATCCTGCTGAGTTTTCAGCTGGCAAAAGAGCTGTTTATGTTACGTATCTTCAAAACCCGATTTCTCAGTATCCCGCTGCTGCTATTCCCACCCTCTCCTCATCTCAGAGGTGCACGTGTGTTGCTATTGACACAGCTCTCCTCCTTTGTACTTTTCTACTCTATCACTCAACAGATCAGCTTCTGTCCACCATGTCACAGATGCAAGCTGGGGGCAAAGCTATGAACAGTTCCTACAGTTCTGAAAATAGTGATGTAACTAGTGGGGACTCCACAATGTGGTTCCACTTTGGCAGCTCTGGATTTAATTACACATTCCAGAGGGATACAGTCTTTTTCATAGACACGACATGCAGTACACAGCCTTTTACTAGAGGTCTGTAACTACTGCAAGGTGCCAAACATGGTTCAGGGAGTGGGGTACAAGGGAAGGAAGAGGCCATGCCCATGCAATATCAAAGTAGCAAATGAGACCCAGGGAGTGAGATCCTTCTAGTCTGCACTGTTGCACTGAGGTCAGCACAAGAAATCCTCTTAATGGAGGAGAAAGGCTGCCACTCACTGACACAAACCATCTGCTTTCCACCAGCCCTCTCCAGTCACTGGTGCCAAGTGGGTTCTGCGACAGAGCTCCTGACATCTTCAGTTTCTATATAGGAAATAATTCCCTGAGCAGCCAACATGTCAACCACCGCTCATCCCCTTCACAATCCAATCCTTCATAAGCTGAAAGGGCTGTGTTTGACACTGTCTGGCACCGTCACAGCTCCTGCATAGCCAGGTAACCGCAGGCGTTTATTGGATTTTTTCATTTGGCCACATATTATCAGAACAGCACAAAGTGCTGTTGCTTTAATCATTTATCATAATCATATTTCTTTTCCCTGAAAAGGCTCAGGTCCTAGGTGTTTCAGCTATTGTTAGTTTTGTGGCATTGGCCTTTTCCCCTCCTCCTGAAGCCTGTCTGTGAGTGAACGTTAGCTCATGAGCTGCAGTTCAACATTGACTCTAGCGCAGCCCTGTGAGTTTGAATGTTAGGGTCAGGGCTGCCCATGGCTGGGTTTGCAAGGCACACTTAGCTCCCTGCAGTCTGGTAGTCACGGCTGTCACCACAACACTTGGCTGTCCTAGGAGCCAGGAACATGAAATTACTAACAGCACTCATCATTTATTTGCTAGGCAGGTACAAAATCACAGGGAGCCTCCACACAGAGCAGCACCAGAGCAAGTGTTATCAGCAATGCCAACACCACAGTTACAGCTACAGCCAACTCCTCAGTGTTCTCAGATTCAGACAACTCTTAGTTAAGCCTGCAGGTTCCCCATTTCAATAGATATTATCCATGTTTATTAGGCACTATAACACAACGTACAAGTCCTTCCCTTCTCTGGGATTTATTTCATTTAAACAAAAAATATTTAAACTGTCCTGCTTACATTATTCCCCTTGTCTGCCACAATTAGCCTTTTCCATGAGCAACACTGGGACAGATAAGGAGAACTCTACCTGACTCACATTTGCTTGAAACCAGAAAATGACAGTGTAAAAGGGAAGGCAACCAAGTAACAGAAACCTGTCTGTGAGGGGACTGGGTAAGGGAGACAGAACTAAACAGTGAGTTTATCTATCCATTTACCTTCTACCTCTTCATACTGAAGCCAGAAGCCAACTGGAACTAGCTGACTCAAGATCATTTATGATTCTGATCACCAGCTTGGAGTGAATTTTAAGCATTGGGGGTACCATACTAATAATGCAGGAATATTAAACCATTGAATTGAATCTCCTTCAACAACGAGGATCAGCAATCCTGAAAAACTACTGAAAACAAGCATAGATGGCCTGAGTCAGGACCATCAACAATTGGCAGTGTTGATGATGACAAGATTACAACGGAGATCATCCAACTCTTTCTCCAGAGGCTTCAGATAGCAGAAGCCTGGAGAAACAAGGCAGACGAAGAAGGAGGAAGACTCCAAAGGCAACAGGTCCCTGCCTCAAACATCCTCTGGAGCAGTGAAGGGACAGTGGCTGGACATACTTTCAGTATCCTGGGTCCCGATGAAACATGTGCCAGCCCACCCACAAAATAAACCCTGGGACAGGAGTGGTTGAAGGAACCAGGGCGTCCTCAGTCCTTCACTTAAGGCCATGGGCCCAGAGGAGAAAGGTAAAACCATTGCAGCTGAAGATGGCACAACACGATAACCCAGTGTTTTCCAGGAGCCAAAGGCAGAGACAGAGAAGGCACCAACTCTGAGGCCAAAATGTCAATGCAATAACAAAATGATCACTTCCAGCCTACGCCTGTCACTTCCATTCCTCAAACACTAGACTAACTCAGAAACATATAAAAAGCAATGACTATAAAAGATATCAGTGTGATAGACTGACCAGAAAAACATAAATAAAAGAGCCCTAAATTGCATCATTTGGGTAAATATGTATTTATACAGTTTGGAAAGAAAAGCCTTGTTATTCAACTGTTGGACAGCAGCAGCGACACAGGAGCTGTTCTGGTTTATAATGCAAATCATGTAATTTGGGACATGCATTATGGACATTAAAAATGCAAAGTAAGATCCATGTGAAATGCTGTTAATTTGCAGTAGCCACTTTTCAAAGTATAATTTCTCAGGCATTTACATATTTTCTCAGAAAAAAAAAAAAATTAATACTATTTAGAACATTTGCCATATCTCGTTTGTTGGATCAAGATACTTTTGAGCTACAGAAACAGGAAAATGGCAATAGAAACTAGTAAATTACTGATTTCCTTCCTTTTTTATTTATTTTTAATGAAATATAAATTAAATATAGGACTCTCATATTTCTAATAGGCCAAACAGTTTTAATTACAAACAATCTGATCTCAATTGAATTACATTACCATCTTTGCCAACTCCTGGCCCCCAGAAGAGTATTTATGCTGAGAAAACAGAGGCACAAAGCATCCAACAGCAAGAAACTCCAGTCTGAAGCAGAGCTGTACTATGTGGGTCAGCCCCACACAAGCTGGGCCTTGAGCAGGGATTGAGAGGGACAAAGGACCAGTTTTTACCTCAACAATTGGAGGGCTCAGCTGAGCCTCACAGGTGCTCCAAACCTTTGCGGCAATTCTGCATGTTTCAGCTGCCTTCCACTCCAAGTACCACTGAAGGATATTCTGAGGACAATGGCTGGGAGGTGCACACCTCCGTGACACATGGGGGCTGCACATTTTGCCTATAGTTACCGCAATAACCTGTGAGCCTTTTCATGCCAGGGACTGGCCTCACTGCTGTCACCTAGAGAGGGAGCTGTCTTCTCCCTTTTTACTGAGTTGGCAGATTTAGACCCTTAAAAATATCACAGAGATTCTTCTTGGGCGCCCAGAGGATTACTTTGTGCCTTTGCAATGCCAGCTTTACCAGGCTACTCTCCCTGCCCTCAAGAGTGAGCCTGAAGTCAGAGTGTGCTCCCTAAGCAAAACATCTTGCTGACACAGCGAGGGAAGGGGTATCCAGAGAAAACAAATGACGAGCAAGTGAAAATAGTGTGTTTCCCCTGGAATGCTACGCCAGACAACTTGGTATTTGGGAATGTAAACTTAAATTGCCATAAAATGCAAAAAACAATTCATATATAAAGCTAGAAATCAAGATTTTATTTTCAGGTATTTTTCTTTGCTTTAATTTTGCTGGAATTGCTCCCAGCTACCCACCTGAACAACCTGGCACTCAGGCCTGGGCCATTCTCAGCTGGGAGCATCCCTTGTCCCTCACAGAAACTAAAGGTCTGCTGCTGCCCAGGGACCCCCTGCAGTCACAAGTAGCCAGAGGCTAGGAGTTCTGTGTGGTACTAATTTCCAGAGCTGAGCCAGAGCCCAGAAATAGGATATTTGGGTACCAGTTGGGTCTGAGCCCTAACCCCAGTTCTGCCACAGCAGTGTCCATGTATAACCCATGGCTAGACATTTTGGCATGTGCTGCAACTGCTCCTTTCTAATCCAGACTCCACTGTAACCACTGGGGAGCAGGCAAATGCACAGGCTCTAACAGTGTTTGGATCGTGCCCAGCAATACTTGGTAGCACTCCTGGAGGTTATTGCACTGAAAGTATTATTTAAACCTGGCTACTGTATCATTTTCCCAGTGGCGAGTCAAACAATAACCCCTGAAGTGGTGAAGCCAAGCCACTGTCTTTGTCAGATTAACCTTCCTAGAGGCCCTCTAAAATACATCGCAAATGTTGGCTCTGAAGAACTAGGCAGATAAAAGTTCTACCCACTCCCCTAACTTTCATTTCAAGTTGCAAAACCAATCCACAGTCCCATTACAAATCAGATCTGAAAAATGTTGCTTGATTATTTTTTAAAGAGCTCAAACTAGGTCACCAAAAATAGAGTCTCTAATGGGCTAAATGCAGAAAATGACTGCTCAAAATTAACAAGTTCCTGGGCTCCAGGACTACACAAAAGCTTTTTGAGTAGATTGCTTGCAACTACAGAAACTGTATCCTCTGCCACACATGGCAAAAGCCCAGCCTGCCAGATGCTAAGCGATCATTTGTGCAAAGTGTAAAGTAGTTTTCAAAAACCATAAAGGGATTTTTATTCTTAGAAAATAACTCTCTAGCTTCTTTTCCCTTCATTAGGAAGTGCTTTATAAAGGCGGCTCCTGAGACTGGCCAGCTGAGCTACCTCAAAGCACAGCCTTTCAGCTCCTGTTGCTGCTCTCAGACTGTTTCCAAGCACGTGGCAAGGAAGAGCATTCAGCCCCTGGACTAACAGACCCACTGTAAGGTTTCCATAAAAATACCCCTTCATAGGCAACAACAGGAGACAGATACAGAGCAGTTTTGCTGGGTAGCTCTGATCAGAAGCCCCATTAAATGGCCAGAAGCCCTACCAGGCAGCCTCCTGAACCACCACACTGAAAGTCACATGAGAATCAGAATCGCAGGGGAATTTTTGCTGTACTTTCAAAAACAAGATGCCCTCAACAGGCATGTCTTCCAGCCAGTGGCTGCTAAGATCCACGGTCCACTATATAGGGGCTGTGGCATCAACACAGCTTTTCCATAATTTACCACAATGCACATGCAAAGCCCAGGATCTTGAGGATTATAGGAAATGTGCTGGTATTTCTCAGAGCCATCATTTGATTATGCAGACACCAAAAGCAGAGGCTAAACTCTAGGCAAAAAAGCAGATCCAGAGTACCTACCTTAGGCACCACACACTGTCATACACCCGCTCCAAACCTAAGGAATAATCAGCACATCTCCTCAACTCCCTGCAGCATTACCTGTGGCCCCATGCTTAAATTCAGTGTTATTTGGAAGGGATATAAAGCAATGGGAGACAATCTTGCTCTGAGAACAATCTCTGGCCTATGTTTAACTAGTATCCCTGCAATGCTGTGCAGCACCTGTAGCTAACCTGGGTTGCTTCTCTTCAACCTAACTGGATTTAATGCAGAAAACTATGATAAAGACTCTCAAAGTCATGTTCTGTAAAGCTCTGACAATAAGGAAAACAAATGTTACGTCCCCCAATTGCTTTCTCCAAAGAACCTTCCATTTCTGAACAAACATTTCCATGCATAAAAAGAAGTTCTGCCAGATTTATGGAAAGAGAGACAACATCCTTCTGGGAAGTACACACAGGCCCTGGGAGTAAACAGGTGTGCTCATGTTTTGGACATGAGTCACCCTCTGCACAAAGTTCATAAAAAATAAAAGACAAGGACAGTCTTTTTTTCCAGAGGAGGCCAGTTCAGACATACATTTTTGAGACAGCGGAGCAAGAAAATGGCTAAAAGGTAGGAAGCTGAACTCGTTCTTCATAGCCCCACCTTCACCAAATGGTTAGTCAGAGCCTTTCACCTCTGCAACATGAGAATTTTGCCTAACACCCAAGAGCCTTTGATGAGGGATACTTCAGTACACACCAAGCAGGATCCTGACTCCTCTGCAGCAGCCCACTGTCACCTGCACTAGCAATGTGACTTGAAGATTTTCAGCACTGAGTGTTGTTTACTGAAGAGCACTACCAGGGAGGATTTGGTGAGCTCTGCATTTCACTTGGGCTGTGCATGCCTACTGAATTGCATCTCTCACAGAAATACCACTTCCCCACAGACAGAGTGACCTTTGAAAAAAGTGAAGTATTAAAAGAAATTTAAATAAAATCCGTAATGGAAGCCCAGACATTTGTTAGAGAGAACTCACTCCATCTCTTCAGATTGTCCACCCACACACTGAGCACCTTACTGCACTTGTCCTCTCACATCACAGTGCATGACATGGAACAACACATCAGTAACAACATCATGTGAAGTGCAAAATAAAATTAGAAAGCTTTAAACAAACCTTTACATGAAAAGTTGCTTTCTTGTTTTGTTTTGGGGGTCTTTTGTTTGTTTGTTTTTGCAGAAAGTGCATATCTCAGGGTACCAAGACATGGAGACATTTCCCACTTCTGTGTCAATGACATGAAAACAACCTGTGTAAGCACCAAGTACAAAGCGGTGCTCTCTGATCTCAGCTAAGGGGTAGCAATGAAGTGACAGGTTGTGGTGATACTCAAGGGTGAGTTCAAACTAGCCTGCTTATTAACAGCCTTTGGCCCATCTCAGGATAGGCAAGAAAGACGGCACATATCATCATCCTATGCCTGCGGCTTGCTGGGCGATGGCCCTGCTGGACGTGAGGACGACTGTGGTACAATGGCTGCTGTTGGTACAGGCTTCTCCACCTGGCAGTGGAAAAGGGACAGGGATGTAGGCAGGTGCGATTTGCTTTGGTCTTTTTATAAGATCTGTGGAATTAGAAAAGCACTGAAAACAACATAGTTTTGCTATTGATTTTAAGGCCCATCACTAAAATTCACACCAATTAGCTCACAGTGCAATTATAGTTTTAAGAGCTCAGTAGAAATACTGTGTTATTAAAATTATAAGGCTATGTTTTACATTGCTATGTTCACACATTTTTCTGTCAATCTCTTCAGCATAGGCAGCTGCCTGGCGCTGCATGGCGTGTAGGAGTCCAGACAGGCTTTCCCCACAATAAACATGAGTGTGGCTTTCCAGTGTGGGCAGCCTGCTGCAGAGATCTGCACAAATTCACCAAGGGTTACGATGATACAGTTTCACCAAAAATGTCTGTGGGATTGACATAGTTTAGACTGTAGGCACTAGTGCCCTTTCAGCATACTTGTGTGTGTGTGAGTACTGTTTAGCTGGCATTGAAGTTCTGTGTGGTCGTAGGAGTTTGTACAGGGGGAGATTAATTTTACAGGATCACAGCCTACAATCTTCTCAGGCAAATCGCCCCCTGATTTCAGAGAACAGATGGTCAGATATTTAAGATTTTTACTCAAAGACCTCTCTGTCTTTATATGAAGCTGATACTGTTTAATGTAGACTGTGATATCCTTGTTGTCACATACAGAACTTAAGCTTCGTAAGCAACAAGAGCTCATGGATATGTTACGGCTAGTCTAAGAGAAGGTGGATGAGTTGATCAGGTGAGGACTCAAATCCCTGCTCATTAGGGAAATTCATTTGTCAGAATAGACACTAATTTGCCCCAATCTCAGCTCCTTCCACTCTCTCCATCTTCCAAACAGCATTTTTCTTCTCTTAAGCAAAAGGACCCCTAATATCTCCCATTTAATGGCTTTGCACAAAAGCTGCAGCTTAAAACCTCAGTGAAGACCTGTGGCACACAGAAGAGTGAAACCACAGATCCTCAGTCAAGCCTCATAAAAAGTCCTGATTCATACACTGACAGCTACACACAGCATTAATGTGCTCAGCCAACCAACCTGTTGTAATCAGGTTATGGGCACAGCTTTAGAGAGGAAGGTAGACTTGAGTTTAAAAAGCTCAAGTACACAACTCACCTGGTAATTCCACATGTGGGTGTTAAACTGGTCAAAACTAAATTTTATAAGTATCTAGAATCAGGAATTATAGACCAAACTACTCCTAAATAGCACATCTGATTGGAACTCATAAATATGTAATGGTATCAGAACTGCTTATGAGATGTGGAACATGGTAAATTACAGCAATGACTCTGTCAACTAGAGGAAATATGAGCAAATTTACTTTTGCCCCTAAGCAGTGGATCACAAATCCCCTAGAAAGAGCCTCAGCTGTAACAGGTAGAGGGCTTTAGGAGAGGACTGAGGGCAAGGGAAGGACAGAGACAGCCAGAACAGGATCAAAAATAACCAAAGCCTTCCAGCCATTTAATCATTTTGTGCTCTGAAACAAGCTATTTCTACCATTAAGCACTTGAAAAATGCAAGTTTTTACCATGTGACAACAGTGCCAAGTGCTCACTGAACACTCATGAGCACTTCCTTTACAGCCGTGCAGCAAAGCTGCACTTTCAAGTCTCAAAAGAGAGACATGGGGAGGGTGTCAGTCCTTCCATTCGCCATTTTCCTTGCAGGGATAATCATCAATAGCTACACACCCAGTTTTGAACTTGGCCAAAACATGCTCTCTCCATAAGAGTAAATAAATTAGCTTTTCCATCAATGCCTTGCTTTTGCTTGACCAAGAGTAGCTTTTCATTACTCAAATTTCTTCATGTATTAGTCAATGAAAGCCCAAACATTAAATTCTGCTCATGAGTTTGAAAAATTTAGGCCAGATAACTCTTCTTTTGCAATCTTTTTTTTTTTTTCTTTTGGTAAGAACAAAAATGTGGCTCTAATAGGCACACACATTACAGTGCAGTCACATCTCCCCACAAAAACCACCCGTGCTCTGGAAGCCCATATTCATTTCTCCTGGTCGCTATCATTAACCAGCCAGCAAATCATTACATAATAAAATACCAGCATCCAAAACACCTGCATGTTTTTGCCACACACCAGACATCCACGTCCTTTTCTAGACACCAGTAAAACATCTTCCTTTCTAATGCAAACTTCCGCCCACCCACATACCCCACATAATGACTCAAAAGCAAAGGCAGGAGATTAATTATGCCTCTGATGTTCTCCAGGTTTTGTTCTCCCCATTATTTAATTGTGAAAGATTGGCATTCCTAAATTCACAGATGCCTTTCAGTGGACGGCTGCGGCTGTCGATCGGGGCACAGCAGAAACTCGAGGAATGCCAACAGAGAAGTGCTGTGTTATGACACCACAAGATCTGGCCTGGAATTTTTACATACTATCTCTTCAACCACATTTCTATTCTGATACTTTTCTTCATTTACTTTCTCACCCTTAGAAACCTGTTTACTCCAAGATTAGGACAAAACCTACTGAGAGTTTGTTTAACTAGCAGTGGAGATTATAAAGACATGCTTTTATTCAAGGGATGATGAAGTAATCAAGTGCAATTCCCTTTCAAGCATCCCTTTAAGCACAATAACCTAAACATTGGAACTCAGTAATTATTTTTTTCTAAATTAAAGTGAAAATCATCTCAGAAATATGTAGATAGCTACAAAAAATTCCCATAGCTACTACTGTCCTTTACAACTTTGTTAATGACCACCAAAAGGTTTCTCCTCCTCCACAAAGAAGCTTCTGCTTTCATATGTTTGCCATGGGCTCTTATTTATTAATAAAAATAACAGCTAATTCAATCCCAGTGCTGAACTGTTTGGGGCATCATTTCTTATTAGAGACTAACTTTGGAGTTTTGCCATAATTTTGCTGTGTCTACAGTTTATCTGATTTTTATTGACTCCTTTAATTAAAATGACTTGCAGTACAATATTAATTGATCTTATGATAAAATAATTAATAGCAATTAATTAATTTTTCAGTAATTAGCATATGCAATTTTTCCAGATGTCATTCTGTGCCTCTCAGAAGCCATGCCCTTAGGACAGGAGAGGTAAAACCGCAATGTTTTTTCATCAGGATGCCCACAGAGAATGCACATCCCTTCCCCTCATCCCAGTGTCTCTGCAAACACAATTTAGTATTCTGATCACACCTTCATTGGCCCCAAATAATATGTATATCACTACCAAGTCATCACCATGTAAGTTACCCACCCTGCCCCTAAAAGAAATGGTGAGGTGTTTCATGGAGACGTTGCCCAGGAAATGCTAAGACATTGTATTTTAAGTTAATTATAGTCTTAAAGGGTAATAGTTTGTCTACTGAGAGCATCATACACACTATAAAATGAAGTCATTTTTTTTCCCCTCTTACCAGCATCTCTTTCTCTCCTGGCCTCTCACACTGGCATACACAGCGTAAGCCTTGGATCAAACACACATCCCTGTGAAGAGCATAAGGGTTTCTCCAAAAAGACCTCCTACAGTGCAAGCTCATGTCAAGTGCTTACCTCTTCCTACAGACATAAAACTACCTGAGGTCTCATGTCTTATTTCAGAGAGAACTCCCTAATTGCAACTCAAATAACCTTTGGCTTCCAAGTGAACTCAAGAACCTAAGTCCTTTTGAACTGGGACCTGCACATCCCATGGATCTGCAGAGGCAGGCAAGCGAGGCAGGAGCAGACGAGCCTGCACATGTGATGCCTGATGCAAGGAACATGCAAAAAGGCATTTTGTCGGTGCTGGCAGTCCCGCAGGCTGCAGAGTACTGACCCTAGTGCACAGATGGCCTAGGAATGCTGGGCAAGAAAATTGCTTTAAAAGCACATGGCACTTCTTAATGCAATGTCAATCACAGGGACCAGACCCCAGCGCAGCAGGCGCTGAAGGATTGTGAGATTTCCATTTGAGAATCTTTTTCTGAGGCAGCATCAGAGAGATTTTGCTGCTGGTAGGTGTGAAGTGAAGCAGAACAGATTTTATAGCCCTTAAAATCACAGAAAGGTTTGGGTTGGAAGGAAGCTTAAAGATCATGCTGTTCCAACCCTCTGCCAAGGCCAGGGACACCTTCCACTCGATCAGGCTGCTCCCTGCTCCGCCCAACCTGGCCTTGAACACTGTCAGGGGTGGGGCAGACACAACTTTTCAGGGCAACCTGTGCCAGAGCCTCGCCACCCTCACAAGGATCAATTTCTTCTGTATATCTAACCTAAACTTCCCCTCTTTTGCTTTGAATCAATTAGTCCTGGTTCTATCACTACAATCCCAGATGAAGACCCCTCTCTGGCTACCTTGCAGGCCCCCTTCAGATACTAGCAGGCTACTATGAGGTCTCCACACAACCTTTGCTACCTAAAACCATGCAACCTGAGTAATCTTCTACACTACTGAAAAGCATCAAGAACCTACCACGTCAGAACCCCTGTTCATCACACCATAAACACTTCTAAGGCCAGTAATGCACTGAAGAAGGTGACCTGAACAACAGCATCCAAAACTGACTCCAGGCACATCACGGACCTGGCTCTGTATGATGAAGTTGATACATGAAAGCAAAGGAAATCGAACACCAAATTTATTTCCTGTGGTTGGGACATCAGAAAGCTTTATGAACAAACATTTTCCTCTTAACTGTTCTACCTGACTAACCTTTATTATAAAATTTTGTAGATTCTAAAAGCTGGTTTTCAAGCTGCTACTGTTTCATTTTAAACACAGATGTATTTCTATCTGTTGCCAAGATCAAGAGCTGTCTTTGTCTAATACTGTGAGCTTTTGAAGCCATAAAGGTGAATTATAATTTCTCTGGGAACTGCTTTTCCTACCAGCTCAGTTCTTTTCACAGAATGTAAATTCTCTTTTCATCTACTTTTCTCAGTGTTTGTCTCTTACATTTGTGTCCAGTGTTCAGCAGCTGGTACCAGCTCCCTTGGACATACAGATGGTTTTAAAAGGTTGTCTCCCAGTGCTGGTTTAAAGGTGAACTGGTGGAAGAAAGGAACCCAGCTGAAGAGAGATTACAAGTCAGAGTTACAATTTAATAAAAATACTACAAAAAATACAGTGATACAGAGAGAAACTGGTTTTAACCCACAAAACCCAGATGTATAACCTAGCACCCTGGGGCATGAACAGAATGGTGTTCACTGGCCCCTGTGCTGAGCCCCACATGGTCCCCGAATGCAAAGTAAAGGGAAAGGAAACCTATTGGTGAGGATGATGGTCACAGTCTTGCCAAGAGTGGTGGTTGCAGTCCTGTTGAGGTTCTGGTACTCCTCTGGATCTGATGAGTGGTACCAGAAGTCCCAAAACACGAATATTATATATGCTCAGGTTCAGGTGGGAATGCCCAGTACCTCCCCCAGGGCAGGGGATTTCACAATGGGTGATTTACTCTGTGAGTCATGGCATAATTTTTGGAATCTTCAATGGTCTAGGTTGTTGCAGCTGCCTATTACGCCAGTCCCTAATAGCCCTTTAGCAGACATGACCCCTCAGGCTGGGTGCGAAGGTGCTGGTGCCTCCCTGGAGGAAAATTATCATGGCTGAGTCATTGGTGTGAAGACAGAAACACTGCTCTATCTCACAGGGTTCTTTAACACCCAGCTCGTAGCCTGAGGTGTCAGGTGTGCCCTGGGCAGCTGCGGCAAATGGTCCATTATTAACAGTTCATCAGAAATGACACAGAGGACATAGAATACACAGTTTTGGTTATACCCACATAGTAATAAACTAGTCCCAGCCCCTGTCACTAGGATACTCATCCTGAAAACCACTTGTTATTTGCAGAAGAGTTGCCTTAGAGGACTTTGTCAGTCATCCCTGATTTATTACACAGGATTTCACAGCCCAAAGGATTTGCTTGATGTTTTATGATAGGTGTAACCTGGAATTTTGGGCACATTTGAACTAAGACACCACAAAAGCAGGCAGTTTCATAGAAAAAACATTTCCTTCTGTTGCACAAGCTGTGTTTTACTTCATCGCTCCCATCACCTCCCTTTGGAGGCTGTACAAAAGCCTGGCACTGTGCTTGTCTCGTCCTTTTGAGGGGGGAACAAATGATGATTTCACCTTCCATTTCTTACTTGTTTCTGCGCAGTTTTGACTTCTAACTATTCCTCTGAACAATTAGGATGAATAAAATCTATACCTGCTTTGTTACAGATTACATAAAATAGGACAAGAATGATAGAAACCTCATACCCTGATATTGCAGCTACCATGTCACAACTCTTCAACCCAGAAATGACAGTCACAGCTTTTCTTAAGGAGGGAAAGGCAAGGGAGATGTATTTCAAACTTTGAGCCAGAAATGCTGCATTGACCCAAGCCCAGCTTCCTGGCAGTGCCTCTTTCTCTTCTTTTTATCCCTTTTCATTTAACTGATAATATTTTCTTTTCTTTCTTAAATAATTTTGGAAAATCCAAAGGAAAAAAGAATGTTTTTATTGAGCTCACACTGAAATATTTCTGAGGAGCTGACTGGAATTACCTGTTTCAGCTCAGTTCATCCTCAACTTCCCAATGTGGTGCTTCACAGCACTTATGATTTATTGTTTTGCTGATTTTTTAAGCTGAACTTGCAACTCAGAAAACACCATAGTGAGCTGGTACTATCACTTCTCTCAACACAATTCACTCTGTCAGTGCCAATACGTTTCTGTGTGGGCATTTCATTCTCCCAAATTTCTCGATACTTTAACTTGTCATCCCGAATCAGGATTACCATAAATGTTGAAAGAGCAGAACTTTCCCATAAGGCAGGAATATCAACACTGAATTTAGCCTTGTGATTTACAGTGCTTCTGGTAGTGGAGAAGTCTTATGTTGCTTTTCAATAGCTCATTACCCAAAATCATTTGGCAATGCATACTTAAAATAAAATAATAATAATAATTAAAAAATAAAAATAAAAATTAAAAAAACTCAACCATACCAAGATTGAATGGGCAAAGAGTTGAAAGAAAAAAGCCACTTGGACTCATTGACCCTGCAGCTATTGAAAATCAACACCAAGGTGATTGTGAGAGGAATGAGCTGTGACAAGATGAAAAAGTACCTCTACTAACCTTATAAAAGAAAATCTATGAAACGCTCAAGGAGATAAATAAAATCTGCTTCGTGCAAGAATTATCAAGGCCTTTTTGCATCAGGAGGAATAATAATTCCCCTCTTGTCTCCTCTCTTTCTTCCTCTTGACTGCTAAACATAGGGAAACGGAAGCTTCTGGTGAACTCACTTGAAATAGAGAGCTTCTAGTAAGTTCAACCACTGCAATTATTTTAATTGAAAGTAGACTGATCCAAAGTATTTTCTTTCTCTGTTTTCCAAATTAATCTTTAATGGAATTGAAGGAGACAAACAGATTTTAGACTCCTTTCATCAAGCAGAAATGGCATTGAAAAAGGAACTGTGAAAATCACATGGATGCTCTGTTGCCCTCCTTTTGCACAGCTCCCCAGCAGATTCCTCACCAAAATTGTCTAAGTGCCTAATACAGACATAAATACCATTATTAGGCCTTACTTCACCATTATCCTTCAAGAAGACTCCTGGAGAAGTCACCAGAGAGCCCTAGAGCCTAGAGCCATGTAGATATTCCTAAACCTGTACCATGCACTGGCAGAACAGCACATCTTAAAAGAGGTATAAGTGCATAAGGAAGACAAAGTTTTGCATGGCTAGTCAAAATAGATTGAAATAATTAAAAAGGGCTGCAGGGAGAAAGATTAAAAGGATGATAATGAGCCAAAACACTGGATGTCACTATTGGTGGAACAAGACAAAGGCAGAACAGCTGTGCAGGATGATGGGATCCCTACCAGCAAACTGGAAACAACATAAATTTATGTTATGTCCATAATTTATTCATCCTTTGAAAGTTAAGATTTAGGTTTAGTATCACCAAGCAGCAACAAGTGAATGACAGGCATTTATTTACATCACCCTTCAATACAGAGGTTAATAGATTGATTTACAGAGAACGTTTGGACAACTTAATTGTGACAGCACTTTTAGGGGAAAAATGACGAACTTGCAACCAACATTACAGGGTCTATAATACAGTAGATGATGTGCGGTATTTACAGGCTCTAGAATGTCATCAAAATTTTAAGGACTGGAGCAATTGGAAAAGCCACTGAATTCCACATTCAAGGCACAGTATTAATCAGCCTGTGGGAGCACTGCTAGTGGTGACCATGCCCACTCCAGGATGGTCACACTTGTGCTTCACAGTGTCCTGCAAGAATAATTCACTGTATTTACATATACAATACTGAAAATCCATATACTGAAATTATAGAATATCAGTATATCTATATGTGCATGGCCTTGGCACAGTCCTGACCCCTTTCTCCCGCAGGGACTTTCCAAACCCATTCCCAAACTGGCAACCCCGTACAAATTCAGCTCAGCCCTCCCAGCACACAACACCCTCCC
The DNA here is from genome assembly GCA_035222235.1 of Margarornis squamiger. Taxonomy (NCBI): domain Eukaryota; kingdom Metazoa; phylum Chordata; class Aves; order Passeriformes; family Furnariidae; genus Margarornis; species Margarornis squamiger. Next base: position 2,674,506 of record JAWWTY010000002.1, read on the forward strand.
TGCGAGAGCTTCTCCAGCCACAGCAGCTCCCTTGAGGCCACCTCTAAGGCTGTGTCAATTCATATTCCTGACACACTGGTGCCAGCCCCAGCCAGCCCTTTTTCCTGCCAAATCCCTTGCAAGCACCTGGGAAATCCTGAGGGGCAATGGGCTACCCTGCTTCTGACTGGGCTGATCTCAGAAAAACATCCTGAGGTTTTCCCCCTTGGCACACAGCAACCTCCCGTCTCCTCGTTTTCCAGCCTAAGACCTAAGTTGATCACTGAACCCTGCACTCCAATCTGTCATTTGTTTTGCAAAACCTGTTCCAAATCCATAACAGATTCCTTGAAGAACCAGCCTTTCACAGACCACGTTAATAAATCAGCACATTTATGTGGCAGTAAATGTCCATAGCCACAAACATTTTGCAAAGACCAGCTACATAAAAGACACATGGGGACAGAGTTCATACTAAAGGTATAGTCAGCAATTCTGATAAATGGCTGAGCAATGTCAGATTCCAGAGACAGGGAAAAGGAGCTGCAGAAAGGGCAAAGCACAAGAGAACCTGGCCACAGCTCTCTGCAAACCAATTTGCAACTTGGTTTTGGGATTTCTATTCCTAACAGTGGGCACAGTTTAAATATATAATGTGAGGTTCACACGTAATTTTGTGAATCATAATGGTGAATTTGATTCACCTTCATTTACTGAGTCAGCTTTTAGGAGAATTTGAATTATGTCAAAAGAATTATTTGCATATTTAACAGTTATGTGAGTGTTAGCATACATGAACCTCTATTTGATGCTTCATATGATAAACATTATTTGTCTTCAGCAAACTATGAAAATCATTTTAAAAAATACTTCCAGTCATTCAGTAAGAAATCAGAAATTATTAAGGATTATATATGTAGATGGTACCAAAGACTGACATGATTGAACACAACTTATTAGCATAAATATCCCTCAGAGTAGTTCTCTGCCAACTCACAGTATGGGAAATATTTTTCCAAAGTACAGTAGATGGCAAAATCTTACAAATACTAGAAGCGTGCAAAGAATGTGAAATTGGCCATCAGCAATTTGATAACCACATCAGGAGAAGAAACCTCAGACCATTAGAAAATGATTACTTTAAATAAGGAAGTACTTATAGTTCATCTTTATTTAGCATAGCGAAGCATGTACTCAAGTCCTGCAAGCCAAAGACATTTACCCACATCATCTGAGTTAAATAGATGTCAAAGAGCGTTGCTGCATGGTCAGTCACAGGCTCCAGGCTGGAATGAATGGTTGATGCACCTACGAGATGGAGTGCAGGTACGATCAGTGATGGCAAATAGCAGCACAGTGACAAACACATTCAGAAAAGATAATAACATGCAAATATGGTGTTTAAGAGCTGAATGTGTTGGACAAGTTCCTGGCAATCTACACAACCTACTGCATCACTCCTTTCTAAACTACGTATAATGCACGCAGAAACCTTAGCTCCACATGATATAACTCTTGTGTGGACAGAAAACATTTGTGATCAATTAATGAACCCTTCCAGAAGTTAAAAACCTGAGAGCTCCACAAGTCCCATACTTTACGTGTGGAGTTTGTCCCAGTGTCGTGGTTTGACCCTGGATAAACGCCTGGTGTCCAGCAAAACTCCTTCAGGGCCTTTTCACCCCCCTTCCCCCCC